>JBANCV010001714.1:0-12870 GCA_037040105.1 Amiota albilabris
CAGTTACTAATTGTAATCGTCGTTGTTAAAATCTGAAATTCGATTATCTTTTCGTTATGGGCAAATTGATGCTTGAATGTTGCCCCTCTCTAAGGGGAATTGTTGAAACCTTTAGGAAATAAACAATAAAACACATTTTGTAAATATTCCATAAAATCATTATGGACAACATGTCGAACTTTAAGACATTTCACAAGTTACCAATGGCGGCGGCTAAGACAAATTTCCTTTAAACAAAAATTTTATTATTTTACAAATATATTCATGTTACATAAATTTGTGGTCCAGAACTATTCAAAATAAACTATTGTTACTCAAAATGAGTTTGGCAAAAAGACAACTCACAATTTAACAGAAAAGCAAATTCTTATCTTTAAATCTTCTTTTTAAATGTAGGTAATTATTGTAGCAATTAGGGCACAAAAAAAAAAAAAATAGAAAATATCTGAAACATTAAAAAGGGGTTTTTCCAAAAAAAAAATTTCTTTATTTCGTAAAATGTTTCCTATAATATTTATTTTCCCTTTTGTTTATTAAAAGGTATGAAACGGTAAATATTGATTATATTTGCATAATGAAAATCGATTTATTTTTTTAGTTTGCCAGTATTTTACAAATAATCATGCCAAGAAGATTTTATCTTCTACTGCAGCGAGGCAAGCTGCAGCCATACAAAGTGGACGGGCGTTGAACTAGTATAAATATAAAACTAAACCGATTTAACAAAAGGAGGAGGTTCTGCATTCGACTGTTTGTATTTCTTTATATATTGTATGTTCACCTATTTCAATTTTGGATCAATTTTGAAAATACTTTCATTGTCACAAAGTCAGATTCGAATGAGGGAAATCGAGAGAAATCCTTATATTTTATAGATATTTTACATATGGGTGTTTGTTGAACATTCTCAAATCAAACCTAAGCGATTCAGAAATTTGAGTATGAGAGTCACCACTTCATGCTGCTGATATGACGATAGAAGCCACAGCACTTCTTAACTGATAAGAGTATACTGCATTAATTGGACAGAAACTATTTAGCAATTCTTGGATAGATGTGAGCATGTGAGACAATCGTCTTCACCTTTTCATCATTAGGCACACTAAGTAATTTATTTGGGTCTAAACCACTACGTGCAATACCATCTAATGTGTTTACTTGACTTCGAACTATATTCATTTGACCTTTGGCAAAGTTTTTCTTACCTAAGTCAATTAGGGCTTTCTTTAAAGTGTTACCCTGAAGCTCAACTCAGTATTAATGGCATCAGTGTTTTTTGACATCGCCACATCCTTTTTTGCTTGAAATGTTGCTTATCAAGGTGTTTTTGAATAGGCTCATCATTCAATTTGATGTAAACTATTGGACATCAGACAGTTCACCTGCTTCAAATTGATCACGACGACGAGTAGTTACCTTCAGTAACTGATATATTACGTCTTAATATTATTTTCAAACCTATGCCCACTTAAAGCACATGCATCAAACCATCACAGTTATTTACATCAGCAGGAATCCTATTAGTAAAAAAGAGAGAGGGAGAGAGAGAGAGAGAGAGAGAAAGAGAGAGTTGAGGGAATGAACATGATGTTGTTGTTTTGAGTAAGCTTCATGGACACGATAGTTTTTTAAACTGCTGTATAAAATTTGATCTTAGTGTAAGTGAAATATTTATGTGTACATCTCATATACATTCTCAGTGGACTAAGCAGTGAATGTTGAGTGAACGTTCGCCTAAACTATCGCAAACGGGTTAGCAACGTGCGTTTTGAATAAAAAAAAATTACGCACATTTGCGCAATATTTGCAAACGTGCTCGCATAAATATGACATATGTATAAGAAATAATAGGCAAAAGAGCACGCTTTCATACAAATTCTTTTCTTTTCCTTTTTCAGATTTTTTATTGTACATTTCTTTCATTTTTAAACCCACATCTTCAATCATAATTAAATGCTCGTCCGTCATTGTTCGAAAGTTAAGAAAAAATGAGCGTTTGTACAGCTTCGCTGTATGCTGTCTCAAACACACGTACGCAAATGTTTGATTCAGCAGTTTGTTCGTGCCTATGGCGCTTTACTTTTCATAAATTCGTGTGCTAATTTTAATAATAAAAAATACATATCACAATTCTTCAAATACAAATATGTGTACTAGTATCAATAAAAAACTGTTTTAAGTATTACTTATCTTTGAAAAGTTTTGCGAATATACTTCGGCATTTCATGTCGAAGCATTAGAGTTATGAAATAAACATTAAGACTTCATTGGAAGTGTTCTTTGGGATGAGAGTAAAATGTCAGTAAGATACATTTATAGTTTGCATAATCACATTGATGACATATCAAGTTGGATGGATGGAGGCGCACGTTTTAGATTTTCCACATAAGTAACATGTAATAAAAATAAAAAATAAAAAAAAAAAACGTGTCATTCACATGCACATTATTAGCTTTGGTTGCACTCACTGAAGCTTCACCAATTTTAAAAATGTAACTCATATGTTGCACAGCTTAAACAACAGAGGAAAAGAAAACAAATAGACTTACATAAAAATATGAGTGCACATAAATGTGAAAACATAGAATCTATTCTCATATTTTCATATTTAATTGGGTCAAAAGAAATACTACTTATCAGTATCCAGTAGTTCTTGTCTTTCGTTCCTTTTGAAAATCTCTTTATTGCTATTACATATTATGCTTTTATACTTTATTGGTTTTTTTTGTGTTTTGATTATTGTCAATTAGCGACCATCAAGAATCAGTCGCGTTGCCGCCTCAGCACCTTCATACATTGCTCATATGAGCATTCAAACTCGTTAAGGATTCAAGTGATTTCACCTTCATTGAGTTCTTCAATATTATTTGTAGCCTACTTCCTTCGTGCTACCCTCTTCATTATTTGAAACGTGCCATTGTTTTGCTAACTGTGGACAACCAAACACATCATCTGCAATCATATCCTGCCCAATCATATCCTATTCTATTCAATTGTATCCTAGATGGGGCATTCATTCTGTCCTGTCTTATCCTGTCCTGTCTTGTTCTGTCCATTTTTGTCCATTACTGTCAAAGTCTGTCACATATATCAGCTGAGTATTGTCATTGTTGTTCCTTTTACTCCTCTTGTTCCACACCCACTAAGAATACCATAAAAATAATATGCCAGTCACAAGGGAGCTCATTATATCATGGTGCGCCTAACAAGCTCTCGTCCGCTTTGCTCTTCTCACCTCACCACACCATTACTGTGTTTTTCTCTCCTTTACTTTGCTTTGGCTTACTCTACTCTTGTTTATTATACTCTTCAAGGGAGTGATTAGTATTATAAGTTTGTCATGAAGTTTGTAACACACAGAGTAAGTATATATATATTTGTGACCAGCTCGATGAGAAGAGTTGATTTAGCCATGTCCGTCTGTCCGTCTGTCCGTATGTCCGTCCGTCTGTCCATCTGTACGCGAACTAGACCCTCCTCTCTAGAGCTGAAATTTTGTATATTGGTCTCTTTTTGGCTCGGAGAAATCATTTATCGGAATGAACCGAATCGGACCACTGGGATGGGTACCACCATACAAACCGGAAGGTGAAATTAATGTTCTTATTACAAAAAGTTTTTTATTTATTTATTATTATTAGATTCGATCGAACTGAAATTTAGACATTATGAGTTTCTGGTCCATATCCAGCAACCATGTAAATTTAATGATCCTACAGCTGCCAGGAGGGATACTTCCCATACAAACCCTCATTTAAATTGAACTTCTTATTATAAAACCTTTTTTGTTTCTTGTCCTATCGAAATGTGATTTGAATAGTGAAAGTGTTTGACCCATATACATTAGCCACTAAAATTTCAAGATCATCGGACTATCAAGAGGGGTACCTCCAACACAAGCCTCACCTAAAATTCATGTTCTTATTAGAAAAACTTTGTTGTTTTTACCTTGAAATTTGCACACAATAAGTTTCTGATTCATATTCATTAATCATGTAAATTTCAAGATTATTGGATTACTGGATCGTACAGCTTCTATACAAAAAATTTTTTCTTGGGGCTGCGTGAAGAGTATTACATTTCCGGCATGGTGGAAGATTCTCTTCATTCTGGTTTTGCTATCGCGTTGTTTTAACTACTATTGCCACTACCAATGCTCCTTTTACTTCTGTTGTTGCTACTTTATATAACTACAAATGTATCTAGATATCATTATAACCCTCCCACACTTATGAGAGAAAACAGATCCATAGCACATATTGTTTGTTTTGCTATCATTGTTGGACAATAATGAAGCTAAACTTAACATAAGAATCGAACTTTATTGGAAAAGCGTGTGTTTCGTTAGTGCATCAAAATCATAATAACATAAGGGAAAATTCGAAAAAGAAACTATAGGCCTTTTACGGTGGGCAAACACTATCTTTTGAACCTGGATCTGAATCGCCAATTAATATAATTTAAAGCTTAAATTATAAATAAAGACAAATTGTAACAATATTTCATATGTTTTCTTTCGGGCAAGTTGGTATCTTAATACTCATGAAAAGATTTTGCTCATATTTGCTATGTCAGCAAAGTTTAAATTGTGAATGAATTGTGAATTGTGAAAACATACAACATATGTTATATGATTTTTTATTTCGAAAGTAGCTGAATACAAATTTATAGTGTATTTACACTGAGTGTATTTACACTGAGCTGAAGCGATTCAACTTGAATCGACTTTGGGCTTACACTGTCGATTCAGATTCAAAAACAGTTGTTTTTTGTTTTGGTGATACATCCAAATGGAACGTTGAGCACACGTTGACTAAATTCAAACATAAAATTTATCAAAAATACGTGATTTGCAACAAGCTAAAGGCATACAACTGTTGTAAAGTGTAAGCTATCAATGAGAAATGCTCTAATGAACTTGGGCAAGCAATGATGGATAACATTTACAAATTACGAAATTGCCAGGCAAATATAGCCAAGGCTATTTAATGTGTCAGTCAAAAAGTTAGGGTTATCAAGCTTAGTAGAGCATTCATTGACATCATCACTGCACTTTCTATCGCATGGTCTTTGCTGAGGCTTTGCTGGTGTTACTTGATGTGGTCCCTCTTGATTTGGAGGTCAAGCGAATAGGCTTCAAAATCAAGAGGGAGCTACCATCGCTGCAGGGTGATTGGTTATATAGTTTGTATGTGGAGAGCTTATGTCGAAGTTAGTGAAAGAGATTGCTGAATGAGTGTGCTATTGAACATTCAGGATGAAACATTTGTTGGCAGCCGACCATACTTTGGTTTTAACCTCTGGCTTGGATTCCTGTTGACTAGTCATGGGTTTTTTCAGTTAAGGTGCCTAAATGACAATCCGGAATGCACTTACCGCTCGATCGGGGAAATGTAGTAGCATGTTCTCTATGCATGTTCTTTGTATGATGATTTGAGAGATTTCAATGTGAGCTGTATTTTGAGAGTTAATGGAAATTATGATTTTAGTCAGATTAAATAAGTTCTCACGTGCAGTCACCAGTCGCTGAGCTTCATGGAGCTGTACTTGTAGTGACTTTGTCACTCTGCCTGACCAGAAGTATTTTCTGGTAGCACGGGCGTTTGGGCCAGTATCAGTCTCAGCATTGGTCACATAAATACTGACTGTTTGGAAGAAGAGATAGATATAAACCTCGCTACTAACAGTGATAAATCCATTGCCGTGAATATAGTGTATAATGTATTATCTGTGTGTTAGCCCTGGATTTTATTCCAGAGAGGTATGCTTTTGGGCCAACAACTCTTTGGTGTTCATATTCGTACCTCGTGTTCGAAGTCTGGAAAGATGCTTTTTTTCTGCTACCATGGGTAGTTAGGAGCCCGCTCAATTATTTTGATTTATTTCTTCAATAAAAAACCAGAAAGGAGGGTATCTTCAACTATGCCAAATATGATATACCCTTCACGCATCCGCTAGAAAACATTTTTGCTCTCTGTTAAATTTTGAGTATCAACAAAGAACACAGTTTGAGTGGCACTTTATTGTTTAATTACTCTTTAAAAGTTTGCCATTTAATGTGGGTTTATATGGAACGTACGCCTGCTGGTAGTTCTAGGATCATGAATTTTACATGTTTGGTGTATATGGTATAGTCACTCCCGTGAAGAGTATAATAATAAAATCGGTTCAGTACATTTTGTGCCAAATGAAAAAATGTTGAAAAAAAAAAGAAATTAAATATCTATGTGATTCCATAAATACAACAAAATAAAAACTGATCAGAATTGGTACAGCCATTCCTTAGTGATGTTTTTGTATACATTTTTGACGATTCATTTATAGGTTTCCGTACCAAAAGGGTGCTACTATTACTAAGCTTAAGCTGTCCGTCCGACTCCGGCTGTATCTCAAAAACCGTATTAGATAGAAAATTGAAATTTTCACAGAATGAGTATTTTTATTGTCATATCCACAAAAAATAATAAAATTAAAATAAAGTTAAAAATTAAACGGGCTCCCCATACAACAAATGTGTATTTAGTATAAAACGCTAAAAGTATGCAATACTTTATTATTTTGCAACTACTCAAACCTCTTGACTTTCGCCATCTGTATGTGACTTGATCCATTCAATTTTTAAAATGCTTTAATGGTCATGTTTCACATTCAAATGGAGTAAATTCAAGTATGGTCACTGAAACATACAGAAAAAAAAGAAGATATATTGTACAATAAATATAACTAAGTAGGTATAGGCATTATATTATTTCTTGGTAAATCTTAAAAAAAAAAATTTGATTACATAGTGTGCGACCGAGATAAACGGTGTACGGTGTGAATTGATCCCATTCAATCACAGTCACAGTTAAGAGTCCATGTGTGTAAAACAGTTGCCATTGTGGAATTCTACTTGCTTACTATAAGAAATCGTTCAAGAGTTTCGTTAGCAAACTTTCAAACGACTCCTAAGACGGACTATGAGTGAATTTTAGAGACATTTTTAACATTACGAAGATTATAATCTACAAAAGAAAGGAGCATAAGGTTAACGATATTTGCTTCATATTCCTTGAAGTAAGTAAAGTGATTTATTTAAAGTATGTGTGTATATGTATGTGTCTACATAAGTATGTGTATCAAATGTAGTGCCTACTCTTTGTCTCTTACTCTCTCTGTCTCTGTCTCTCTCTCTCTGTTGTGCTCTATAGTCAGTGCTTCACACACATATGTAGAAATTGTGAATATTCTCTTATGACACACGGCTAGTTTTTATTGAAAGTAACTGGAGTTTGATTTGACTGCTACTTGAATATTAATCACGGCGATTAAATTTCATTAAGTGAATTTAATATATAAAAAAGGCTTGAGTTAATTGTATTGTATTGTTTGAAAATTTAAGTAAATTAATTTCTTTTAAGTAATTCTACAAAGTACATTTGCATTTGCAGAAATTACGGAGTGATTCGTGTACCGTGTAGTTGCGATTTTTTACAGTACCTGCAAGATAAAAACGCTTGAGTTGGCAATCTTTTCTTCATTTTCTCTTAATTATAGTAAGTAAAGTTATTTATTTTAATTAATTTTAAATAATAATAATTTAAATTATTGCTTATCTTGTAGTTTTTTTTTTTTTTTGGCACACGCATTCACACATTCACATATGCATCTGTCATTGTGTTAATCATATGGAGAAGAGAGAATAAAAGAAAACAAAGTTGGCAACAGTTACTCGTATACAAATAGCTGACTTAAAGTACATAACATTTTACATTTACAGAGAGTACAAAATATTTTAGGATTTCATAATTTTTCCAAAAATTTAGACATGCATTCATTGTTCATATGATAAACAAAATCTCAACATATATATATATATATATATAATATACAGATCGCTTCTATATGTCGTATATTTCATATGGCTGCGTTAAATATTATAAACTTGTAATAATTTACATACATACATATATAGGTTTTATGATAATAAGTAATTTGTATTGAATCCACATAATACATATACCTATATATATATAAATCTTTTTTAAATCTTTTCTAGAAATCGAAAACAAAACAGAAACAGGGTGAAATATGGATGAAGAATTAACTGATTCACTGATTGAGTTATATATAACAGATATTTTAGATGAGAATGAGGTGGATCATATCGAACAGCTGAAACCATTCAGTGAGGAGGATCTGATCTGTCTGTATGACTTCGTTTATGACTTGGATGATTTGAAATATGACGTTTTAGTCAAGTTTATGAGGCGATTGGATCAAGTGAAATGCGCAGGTCATGAGTGTGATTTTCGTCGTTTGCATAAATTAACACATTATGCTGTTCGGAAGTTCATAGATGAAGAACATCTAACCAACAAAAAGCATTTGTCACCACATTTCGAGCACATGATTGAAGATGACAATACTTCTTATGGGAGCTGTTCCTCGATCCAAGGGGACGATTATTAAAAAAGAAGAGTCATAATGAACATACTAAATATTAATCAAAATCAATTGAAATATGTATAAAGATTTTTTTTTGATTACCCAATAAATTGATAGTCTTAATTTAGGACTATTAAAATTATTGTTGAATTACTGTTGAGAAGATGATGATGATGAAGAAGACCTATTCTATACGATTAACTTATCTGTCCTAAAAAGGCCAATGAGTAAATTGAATTATAAATTATTATACATGACATGAAACTTCAGCAGACATCAATTAGGTAAAGTGAAACGAAAGGGGAGGTCGAGCAGGTGCTCTCTACATAACCTTCTAGTTTGAAGGCTGAAGTCAAGCAGACCAAAAGCACGTGAGTTGGAGTGTTTCTCCAGCTTGATCTCATGGTAACTCACCGTAACACCCGAAGGTATCTATGCAGCACAGAGTTTCGTACATAGAATGGAACTTCGATTGAAAGCGTTGAAGACTTTGCATGTTTGTCTGTTGTACCCCACAATTGGATGCCGTATGTCCATATTGGTTTTATCATTGTCTTGTACAAAAGGATTTTATTACGCAAACTGAGCTTGGACCCGTAACCTGTGACTTAAAACCCAGTTCATTTTCCAGCTTTTCAAAACGAGTTGCATTTTCTTCCTCTCAATGTGCACCCTTCTATGCAGGGTCAGACCAAGACACTTGGCATTGGGCTTAATTGGGACATATTCACCGTTTACGATTCCAAGGTGCAAGTGGGGCGTCTGAGCGTGAAGGTCGTGAGGATCGAATTATCGGAATTAACTGCAATATTCCATCTGAGTAGCCAAGGACCCATAACATCGAGTTGTTGCTACAGCAAGCTCGAAGCGTCGTGGAGATCCACTACATTTGCTACAAACGCAGAGTCTCCTGCGTATGTTGCTAGTATACGTAAGTGTTCCTCACCATGATCTGCCGTATAGAGAGTATATAAAATAGAATCTAGTATACAACCCTGTGGAACTCCTGATTCGATGCGCATTCTACTACAACTTGCATCACAATGTCGGACGTAGAAAACGAAATAATTTAAAATTTTCATAGGAAATTGCCAATTGATATAAATTTATTCATCAATCAAAGTTTGAGTATCTTGTAGAGGATGGATGAGAGAACCATTTAAACTTGAAGATTTGCAACAATCAATTTTTCTCTTCAATGGAATTGATGAAATTGAAATTAAATTGAATTGAATTACTTTTATGAAAGGACACCAATCGAAAAACAAAAATAAAAAAAAAAAAAATAAAAAATTAATTATTAATGGCATGAAAATGATATATAGAAATTGTAAATAAATAAATATAAAAGTGGCTGACATCCTTGTCTTATTAGAGAATAAAAATCTATTGTACAATAAGAAAAGAAAGGACAAAGGAAGCTGTCTGAAGATTCTTATTATAAAAAACCAAAAGGAAGAAGAACAACAAAAATAACAATATAATGATGATAATGGCCAGGACAAGACAAGACAAGGCAGAAAGACAATTTGTGTCAAAATGGTTCAGCTGACGCTGACGCTTACGATGCTCATGTTTGGGGGTCTATTACAGGAAGCAATCATTGAGAGGCTTTAAAAAGCACACACACATACACATGCTCCTTACTTTTTCCGTTCCGGCAAATACATTTTTGTTACTTTTAGTAACAATGTGCATAATGTTCATTCATTTTATTTTTGAAAAATTGTCATTTTTTATTTTGACTTTGTACTGAAATTTTGTGGAGAAAAAAAGGAAAAGAACAAGAAACGAAAGAATAACAACACAGCAACACTGACAGCTGCTACTTTTTATTTTCGACTTAAATTAGCATTTATCACATTGACAAAGTTCAGTTTCAAGCGATTTCCTTCATTTCCTAACATCCGTCATTTCATTCGATTTCCTTTCATTTTTATTCTTTCAATCTTTCAATATTAGTCTCTAGTTATCCGGTTCACTCTCACTGCTGTCTTTGCCCTGCCCCTGCCCCTGCCCCCTCCAATGTCTATGTCGCATGCACAATCCTTAATTCCATTTTGTCCACACTCTGTCAGCCACTTCACTTGTACTTAAGTTGCTGATAAGCATCAGGACCATTTTTTATTCATTGACGGCATCATTTTTCTCCTTCATTTGCCTTTTTTTGTTGCCCTTCATCCAACAACAGCATTATCAACATTCATTATGAACATTAGTTGTCAATCGATATTTGTCAAATTCTTTTACATCTTTTGGTTCTAGTATTCCTTCCGCCTTTCTTTTTTCTTCATTCTTGAATACTAAGTAGAGAGTAGCAGAGACCTCGATTCTTTTGTTTATCTGTCATTTGTTGTTTGTCATTAAAAAATTGGCAAAGAAAAAAAAAAAAAACAAAAACAAAAAAACAAAGGACAAATGAAAGAAAATACAACATTTAATGAAATATTGTCAATCTCATATTGGAATTCATGGAAGCAATTTTAGAATGTCATGCTAAAAAACTCGAGTTTCGGAGTTTGGGTATTTTTTATTATTAATATTATAACATACATGAATGCGTTCATTAGTAAAAATGAAATGGGCAATCGTTCTACAGTACATATCAGAGATAAAACTTACTTACATTCTAGTGTTGTAGCGAAACTTCGCCACACAGCTATTTTTGCTATTTTTTGATTACATAAATAAGCGAGAGAAGCTTGTTCTGTAGCCTCCACTTTGGCTAGGGTTACCTATAGTGATAACAGAAATCCGATCCAGCCATAACAATAAGCTTGAGTTGTGCATTTAAATTTCTACAGTGTGCTACTAAGGAAACTACCAAACGGATATTATTTAGTTTTATTTTCTATATTGTCAAATTTTAATTCTCTTAATTTGTTGGATCGAAATTTTTAATAAGCCTTAATTCCCGTCTAGAGTCCACCTCAGATGCCTCAGTGGTTCGTACGCTTTAATAATATCACCAGCAATGAATGTGTAGAAAATGGAAGCAGATTGATTTGATTTCAGGCGTATAAACCGTGAACATTATCATCCGCGAAAAAGTGAACATTATCATCATTATCAATGTGGTTAGTGTCGCTTGCAACGACTGTACTTTCATCAATATTTAACTCAACAAAAAGCCTTAAGTATCACATGCATCTTCTGCATCCTCGGCGTGATATTAATGCGTAATATTTATTGCCTATTAAGTTGTCAAATTAGAAATAGTATAAGTATTTCATCGGTTCAACAATGTAGAAGGTGATCTCTGCATCGCCATCTAGTGGCGAGTTATAGTAAAGTGGATGGTGTGGGAATATTACCTGGGTCCAATTTTCATTGCGATTGGTTCAATAGTGTAAAAGGTTATCTCTGCAGCGCCACCGAGAGATGACTAACAACAAAGTGGATATCTAAAAAACCTTCTCCATGAAAAAATCCACATATGTGAAAAAATTTCAATTTAAAAAATTTACAATTTATATAACGGAACCAAGATGACCATAAGTCATAATAAATACAATAATTGTTCTGAAGAAAATGAAGAAAATTTAAAAAAATCTGTAGATCAAATGAGAATTAACACATTAATGTGGGAAACATTACAACAGATTCAGTGAATAGACCGAATTCCTGGAAAGGATCTGTTCCTTCAGAAATGTATTTTAATCGAGAAGAGAGGAGAGTGTTATGAATATGTACTTACTTAGCAGATGTAATCGCATTTAAGGTATACGAATAAGCCAATCAATGCACTAGTGATATTACCTTGATAGGATTCTTTAGGTAATGGCTAACAAATGGTTTGAACGAAAGTTGAATCAACAACAAATAAGATATTAGCTCACATGCTTATTTTGCAATATTATCTTCATCGGTATGTATTCCTTGAGCATTGTATTCTAATACAGCACAAATGCTGGCATCTTTTGCGCCAAGAATTTCGAAATGGCGTGCTGTTGCAAATTTCTGAGGTAATAAGAATAAAATCATGAAATATGACAGAATATACACAGTGAATGGAATAGATTTAGCCTTGCGAAGAAGGGAATTTGGCCTTCGCACAGTGATAGCGTTCTGTTTTTGATAGACTTTCTGCTGGCGCTGAAACATCTATTTGTCCTCTATATGGTGTTTCATCTTTCACTACCGTTTTGGGTAGTTCTGGTACTCAAATTTATGCAACATGAATATATTTGTAATATAATAAAATTTTTGTTTAAAGGAAATTTGTCTTAGCCACCGCCATTGGTAACTTGTGAAATGTCTTAAAATTCGACATGTTGTCCACAATGATTTTCTGGAATATTTACAAAATGTGTTTTATTGTTTTTTTCCTAAAGGTTTTAACAATTCCCCTTAGAGAGGGGCAACCTTCAAGCATCAATTTGCCCATAACGAAAAGATAATCGAATTTCAGATTTTAACAACGACGATTACAATTAGTAACTG
>JBANCV010001716.1:0-12846 GCA_037040105.1 Amiota albilabris
TGGTCCAAAAAGCTGTGATATCTGTTGAATTCGGAGAAATTTCTGGTCATCAGTCAATTTGTGTGGAAAAAGGAGAGTACAAACCTTCCTGAGTCCTTATTTTTCGGTCAAAATGTGATGAAGTTAATCTTTTGATATGTGCGATTCCATTGCCAAAGTTTTCTGACCGGGATGTTCGTTGTTGACGTTGATGTCCTCATGATCTTCTTTGAATAGTGACACTTCCTTCATTAATTCAAACGTCTCAGTAAAAGTTTTTGCAAGTTTAAAACAAAACTTAATATTCGCTCCTTGTTCGAATTTCATTTTTCGACTGCTTCAAATTGTCCGTTGGTCATGAAATTTGAAATGACAGAACGTCAGTGAATGATGTACATTTCCAACTCGTACTCCAGTCAAAAGATAGCGTCACTATAAATAGAAAATTTTAAAAATTCTAGTTAAGCTTGCGTCGAACATTGAGCAAATTATTTATCTATTAAAATTTGCTGGGAACCTGAAACTCAAGTTGCTGTGGCAAACCATTTTATAGCAATGTTATGTAGAAATGCAGGGTTAGGAAACTTAAAAATCAAAAATTTAAAACAAGATCATATTTGAAAGGAATAAAAGTAACTTATTTTTCTCCTCGAGTCGAAGACCGGAGCAGCCAGTTACTCGTCAAAATTTGTTTTAGGTTTAGTATTATAAATTAGATTTAATAATGATAAAATAAAATAAAACAAAATGAAATATTTTTCTCGTATTGAAATTTATATATATAAATTCTTTTTGCACTAGACATCGTACTACGTTAAGTGAAACATATCATCTGAATATGATAATAAAATGATTTTATGTTTTACCTTGTTATTTGAAAAATATAAGACTACATGAGGCCGATTTGTTTAAGGTGCACATCATCACTGAGCACAAGCTCAAGGATTGATAAACGTCAATCAACATTACCTTGGATATAAATATATCGGCAGGTAACAAATTTGAGTCATACTTACTTAGACAAATGACGCACTAGTTGGTCAGGAGTTCAGGACTTCCCAAAACATCAGATGATTTCTGTTGCAACACTTGGTTGTTGAATGTGACTCCATGTCGAGTTTATACTCTATTCACATCCAATAATAATAGTATTAACGAACAAGTATGATGATACTCCTATAAAAGGTCCGATGGTCAAGACGGAAGAAGTTTCGTGAGCTTCAGACCACCCGCGGTACTCGAAGGTACAACCAATTTTCTCTCCAAACAGTTCTTGGGTTGGTGGCCCCAAATTGTTTTCACTCATTTATGTCAAAATTATAGAGGGTATTCAGGAACAAAAATGATATGTAAAATATTTAATGCTGGACATAAAGACTCAAGGTAAATAAAAATATCTACTTATTATGAAATCATTTAAATAAATTCAACAAAAAAATAACAATAATTGTTGGGTTAACTTAACAGATTATCTTTTCTTAAGCTGAGACCATACCGGATCACACAAAAGATCTAGTTTTGTCTGACAGTAGTACATTGTTTCTTATCAGATATGATATATGATATCAATTAAACCTCTTATTGTTTTACTTCAGACTGGCATGTGACAAACTTCTTATTAAAGTTGATCAATGCACAACGGATTTTTGTTATGTAGGTAATTTGTGTGTGGTTAGCTTTTTTAAAACATCAAATACTTAAGTGCAACTTTGGCCTAACAAGCATGGCACTACAAGTTTTATAGCAAGCGTAAAAATCATGTCCACATATGGCGCTGAAATGTCGTCTTTGAATGACAAATTAACCTAAAACGGCGCTAGTCAACTTCATACAAAGTTGCAACATTGGCAACAGTGGCAACAGCAGAGTAACATTGCGACATACTGGTGTTGTACGGCGAGAAGCGATTTAGTTGGGTAAAAGATCAAATTGAAATACTCTTAACAACAACACGACGACGCCAATCAAAATAAATGAACAACTCGACGACAAATCTACGCTCAAAACATGCAAAATGAACTTAATTAATGTACTTGCAGTTAAGCTCAAATTCAAGTTTAACTCAAACTCTGAATTTGAAGTGAAGTGGTTTTAAGACTTGAACTCGAGTTTGAATGCTGCTGCTAAAGCAAGTTGAAGTTCAGATTGTGACAAATCGCTTAAAGCGGTTTAACGTATCAAGAATTAAGTTAAACTATGGAAAATGATTTCAGGGAGAAACTTGAAGAGTTAAAGGCGAAAGATGAAGCGCCAAACAAAATTCAAGCCAAGAGTATTTCTATTTTATACCCTGTACCTTAACAAAAAAAAAATATATACATGAATGTACTGAATTTAGCGAGTAAGACCCCCTGTACATAGTAATGATCAAGGTGAAGAGTCACATCAATCTATCTATGTCCGGTTATCCGAGCGTCTGTTACTCGGAAACTATTATTGTTATATAAACTATAGACATAGTACTATCCTCAGATGTGGGTCCACATAAAAATAATAATAACTTGAACAGTTTGAAGATATCGGTTTACTGTTGCTATAAAGATCTCTTAACGATGCAAATATCAATTGTATGTAACATCCACTCAATCCTAAAACATACGTCTACACATTACCATATATTTCCTTCAATTAGATAATTGAATATTTTCCAGAGACTAAAATAAATAAATTTTGTCTTTACTTTTTCACTTCCATTTACAATTATATATTGAAATGATCTAAGGAATGCAGGATATCCAATAGTCGAGTCCAACCGAATATAGTGAACCAACTTCTTCTTTCTTTTTGGATATTGTCGTCGTCGTCGTAGTTATCGTGCCCCAAAGCGTAGACATCCATGGTGTGTGAAGCGAATGATCTTTCACAACAGTATGGCACGATTTCAACTTGTTGCTATTGTTATTGATGTTGTTGTTGTTGTTGTTGTTGTTGTTGTTGTTGTTGTTTTTGGTGTTCCTAGTGAAGCATATCTCAATCGTTGTTCCGAAAGAAATTTAAGACAAAGTGAAAATCGAAATAAAAGGAAATAAAATAAAATACGAAAACAAGAAAATGGATTTACTTCGATTCTTTCAAGGTAACAAACAATATACCTTCTACATACAATCCATTTCTGGAAATGACAAAATTGTTCATACAAAAATTAAATAAGTTCCATAAAAGTAAGTAATATACAATATTATATCAATAAATCATCCGATAGCACCAATTTTTCCAGTTTTGTTTGAATATCTTAAGAAATGCTTAAGTTTTCCATCAAAAACCTATTAATTTTTGAAGTTGTTGTGGCGACTATCTATTTCAGTAATCAGAAAAATCCGGTTCCTTACTTCATCCAAAATATGCGTCCGATTGGAGAATATGATCTTCATCATGTGCAAATTATTCCAGGAATAAATCATTATGAAAAATCGAGATGACTTAACCTTCTCACATTGTCTCAGACATAAGAGGACATCCAAATTATATATATCCAAGAGGTATTATTTTTGCACGCAGAAGTGTTGCATATCTCCTTACTGGGTGTCACTGCATTATTGGTGTTTACGCTATCTATAAAAACTTAACTGCACTTAATGCTTGTTCATGACATTTCATCATAAGATTCCTCATTTATTTTTTGATAAGATAGTCAACAACCCACTAGATCGCGCTTCTACCTTCAGTGACCTTAGAGCCATTTAGAATATTAATAAAACTGTTAATAAACCAAAGAGTATTTTTGGTTTTATTAAAAGTTGGTATGTTCGTGTGTACATAAAGTATTAAGTGAGTTCAAAGGCAATTCATTTTTTTGCACTTCGTGGCTTAAATTTTCACCTACACCTATCCACGCCAACTTAATATCCTACCAAGCATTTGTCACTGTTCACACATTGTCTGTGAGTTGGGCATAGCTGGCGTTCGCAAATAAATATTCTCCCAATGGGACAGAGACTGGATCATTATAACATCGAAAAACTATTAGCACCGGCTTCGTGCTTCTGTTATCACCTAGGAAAAATACTATTCATAACTAAAAAATGTAAATGTATCTAATACATGATGACATGTGACGACCACTTCATATAATTGTTATATTTTTGTCTGAAGGCATAGATATGTTGACACCAGGACTACAACTACGGTGATGTTTCATTTTTATGGCAGTCGAAAACTCTCTGGATTCTGTCTCCTAATATAAATATCATATTTTTCTTATAAATCGGAAATGGTTTGAATGCCTTAGTAAAGTAATTTTTTTTTTTTTGTATAAATTTTAACTAAAACTAAATTTTTAATGCATTTCGCACTAGTATAAAATATAATTCTACGTGTTTCCTCAACCCTTGAGACAATTTAAATTACTAAGCATTTCGATCTTTTTAACTTATAAGTATTTTATCATCTGTAACTACTCGGATTTTGCACTTACAGAGTTTATAACAAATAATAAAAATAATAGAAAATTTAATATTTTAATAATTTTTGGGCGTTTATGATTCTGATATATTACATATGAGTCAAACACTTTGTAAGTGCCAAGATAACCACTAAAAAGCATAATAAACATTTTGTCCTGCTTGATATGAATATCTTTTATGAAACCTATTTCCTGATGCCTCATGATTCATGCTTTATCCTTTTCAAATTACATTTTTACTCAAGGGGGATTCACATTAGTAAGTAGTATTAAGAGAGTTTAGTATGAACAATGTTATTTATCAACTGAACTTAACTTATACATAAAATAATATATACAATAATAATTTAAGGAAAATTGAGAAAACCTTAAGAAATTTTAACTAGGAAGAGGGAAGAGTATTTAATAATACTAAGTAGCTGGACAGTTAGTATGGAAAAAACTGAACAGCATAAATACGTATACTGTGCAATAAGATGTTAAGAAAACATTGAGAAATTTGTTTTTGAGCGAGTTATATTTTTACTTTTCACTTTTATGTTTGAGGGTTGAGTAAATTAGTTTTTTTTTTATGTTTATCAATATTTAGATTTATTGATTTATGAAAACACTGCTGAAGTTTGAAAAAGAGTAATTTTATTAGTATTAAAAGCTTTCTTCAGTCTTTTCATAATTTATAAAATTATTAAAGTTACAATCATTGATTATACATATGTATGTATAGATAATATATACTCGTATTAGATATACATTATGAGATTTTCTTCAAAATGAACCATTGCACTATGGTTTTTCCCCCCCAAAATTTCTGGCATAAATTCAAAAAATTTTAGGAAACAAAACGAAATTTATATAAAGTGTTCTTAAAATACATACTTCAGGTATACTGAATTCAGAAATATTTTTTTGAAAATATGGCATCCTTTAAATTTCAGCAGACCTTCAAAGTCAGCTGTTCGGTCAGCTGCTTGTTGTACTTAGTAAAAGAGAGAGAGAGAGAGAGAATTTTTTGACAAACTTTGCAAATTAAAAATGTGATATTAAAAAGTGAAAATTAATATTGGAATTGAAAGTTCAAGGTGTCTCAAACGTAAAAACAGAAAAAGAGTTTTTTTTTTTTGTACTTATTAAATGTTATTTTGTGTGTAAACAATGCAGTTATGTTCTGATATCGAAAGAACATAGCCAAAGTACCCATGTATTGTGGAGGGAAAACTAACTTTCTGCCAATTTCTGCCAATATATAATATAATGTGGATTCATAGGCAAATGTATGGATTTTATCGTGTTGTTAATACTTTTTGCGACTTCTCTGGATATCTTTCTAATAAGAACATGATTTTCGATTTGAGTTTGTATGGGAGGTACGCCTCCTAGTAGTCGAAGGTTCTTGAAATTTTTGTGATGGTGAATATCCTTCAGAAACTCTTAATGTCCAATTTTATCGATCCATAAATATAAATGTTTATCTAATAAGAACATTAATTTGAACTTGGGGTTTGTAGCGGGTATCCTTCCTAGTGGCCCAATTCGTCTGAGACCGACAAATGTACTGCGTATGGTAAAAGGAAACCTATGTGCATTTGTTTAAATTGTAAAGGCAAGCATATGACTGTCCTGTGGCACATCATTTCTATGAACGACTTTTGATTCTCATACTTGCAATGCAATGCCAGCAAAAGTGGTTCTTTTAGACATTTATTATTTTTATTTTTAATTTAATTTAATTTTGTGTTCCTTAAACAAACAAAAATAAGCATAAAAGATCTTTTTGTTACTTGCGTGATATTTGATCGCCGAACATTTAAAGATTTGTTTCAAAGTGCAGCCCACATTTTGAATTATAAAATGGATCGTTAATCATTTTTAATATGTTATTTTGCGCAAATTGTTATCTGTTTTCAAGCATTTTTGCACACACTCCCCAAACTTCAGAACCATAAACAATAGTATCAATAGTATCAATAGTATCAATAGTATCAATAGCTTATTCTAATATTCGATAGCTTGGATCTGCTGTTTATGAATCGATATAATTCTATTTACCTTATGTGGGGAATTCCCAAAATGCACGTTGAAGCAAAGTTTTTTATCCAAATGAATTCCCAGATGTCTAATTTAAAAAAATGCATGTGTTCTATTTTTTTGTAATTTAATTATTTTTATTGGGATAAATTGGGATTAAAAAAGAATTTTCTTTGCTTTCGATCCTTTAGGTGTAAATTTTTTGATAGCTTCAAATTTCTTTGGTTTTTTCAATTTTTGTTCCTTTAGTCCACAAGACTTTTTGTTTTCGTTATCAGAATGTGGTGGATTTTGTTGATAGTCTGTTAGTTTTAGTTTTAATGCAGCATATCTTATCATAATCAATGCTTCTGCTACTTCCCTTTCAGATTTAGTGTAGTTTCCTTTAATAATGATATAATTAAGTGATTTCGATGAATATCATAATGATAATGAACATGACATGAATATGATGACAGTTAGCATTAAGTTTGATTTAATATGTTTCAGTTGATTTATTGTTCATGGCTTGATGATCACTTAAATCATATGGATATTATGTTTATTATTTGCTTCTCTGATAACTTATATGTACATACCTTTGATAAAGAAGTTTACGTTCAGGTTTACTTGCTGTCATACTCAGTCTTTTTTTTTTTAGTCCCAGTTAATCTGCTGATAAAGCACCTTTTTGAACCTACCATGGGTTCGTCTATGAGTTTAATCGAGTACCCATGCATAGTTCCCGAATTAACAAATCATTCGTATATCAATTCAATATGTTACTTATGTATATGTTTACATAATTTTCATTAGAATTGAATTTTCCCTTTTTCTTTAGTCCTCATCTTTTGCTATTGTATTTTGTATTGTATTGTATTGTAGAATATTGGTAGTTGAAAAGTTTTGTTACAAAAATCCGCACAAGTGTTGCGCGCATGCGATAAAGTCATTTCGTTACGTTCATATGTTTTGCTGCTGTTGTTGTTCCTTTTATTGGCTAAAGATATTTGCAATAACAACAGCAAAACCAACAACAACAATACCAACAACAACAACAACAACAAAGGCAATCTCCAGCAGTTGCAACTGCAACATCAACTTCAACAGCAGCGACAGCAACAGCAACAGCGCGGGATTTTGATCATGCGCTCTGTTCACGCAAAATAGTCGTGCACGATTTAGTTCGTGATTTTTGGTAACGAAGACCTAAAACGAGTCAAGTTTACGACGACGAAGATACAAATAACAAATCAAAAAAAAAAAAAAAAAATACAAAAAAAAACGTATAAAGACAGACAAAAAATAACTCACAAAATACGAAAATGAAAAACAACAAAAATAAAACTACATAGATGAAGTTTGTGTTGAAGATGATGATGATGATGACGCTGGTGATGCTGCTGGTGATACTGATGATGATGGAGAAGGCATCTAGTCCATAACAAAACTGAACAGCAACAATAACGACGACGACGACGACGACAATGACAAAAGCACAAGTAAACAAAAGGCGTTTTTGAAGTTCCCAAAAACACATACATCTTTCAACCTTGATTATGACGAAATTTGTATACCTTTTAAATACTTATTATATAGTAAAGTAATATATAAAGAAAGTATAAGCTAAAAATTTGTAAATTTTTCCCAGGTTTCAGTCCAAACTGCTATCAAGGATTTCCGGAGAACTATGGTATTTTAGAAATTCAGCCATTCACTGAGGCTTACAGATCCCAACGATCAGAGATTCCAAATTATTGATACGACGATGAATCCTTTTCCGAACTTTAAAGTTTTCAATCATGATCAATACACTTTACAATGTGTCGAGAGAATCATGAAAGAAGTATTCTATTATATATATATAGTATTCTATTTTTCAATAAATTTTCCCTCCTACAGTGGAAGATCTTAATCTTATGTACATAGTCCGTCACGCCTTGTTAATGAATATTTTCTTGTGAATTCAATCCCAGCCCTCTTTAGGCATTTTGAAAAAAAATTTGTATTCTGGTTCAATAATTTATTGTTGTATATTTTTTCTAAATACTTAATTTTTTCTTATATGAATGTCATCACTCCTCTGGGTATTCAATTCTTTCATTACGTTACATTCTTTAAACTGAATATCGCTTATAAGCAATGACGAACCTTAGTGATTTGTGATTCATAGATCACATGTAATATCGCTAATGTAGAGTACTTGAAAAAAATATTATTTTAGAATACATCGAATGAAATCTAGTAATGCTGATGCTTGGGCTTCCAATCTTATGAAGTATTGACTTCGATTTTATGTTTCCAATGTCTAATGCAATTCTTGTTGTTGTTGCTCTAGTTGCACAGCAACAGAAGATGCAGAAATTCATGCTCATCATTATGCTTCCATTATTATCATTATCATCCACATCCACATCCACATAATGATCTTTATTATTGGAGACAACCAATGATGACGATGACGACGAAGAGAACGACTATGATCTAACATTGCAATCACATTTCTTGTTTTATTTTTGTTTTGTATTTTATGCTTTGGTAGTAGCAAGTGCCAAAGTACTTACGTTTCACTCCCCTGCCTCTTTGTCGTTCCTTTCTTCGTTCGTAGTCCCTTTTTTAAACATGGTTTCAGGTCAACTTTCCTTAACTCTTCCTTCCATTATTTTCATCCGGCATTCAATAGACAAACTTTAGTAACTTTGCTGTTTGCTTTGCTTTTGTCTTACCTTGAAAATCTCAATTTTGTAATAGTGGTTGTGTATATGTTGCGCAACAGTTGTGCAACACAAAACGAAAAACAAAAATGATAATAATACAGAGAACAACAACACAATCCGTAGAGAACTACTTGAAGCTATGGTGGTCGCCACATGTTGTTTTAGTTGCGCGTGCGCATCTTAAGTGTGTTTTATTCTTTCACCCGCCCTCTTTGACACAACTAGGAATAGTAGTTGTACCTCTCCTATTGTAAGTTTCATCATTTTTGCCTAGAAGAAGGAATCGTGCTTGACTCGTATGAATTTTGCGGCTGTTTAAGTTAACTCAACTGAACTGAACTGAACTGAACTGAACTGAACTAAGCTTGGCTCATTTCATTTTACTATGTTTCAGTTCAGTTTGATTTGGTTTAGTTTGGTTTGGTTTGAATCAATTCAGGTCCATGGTCTGTAACTCTTTGGATGCTACATACTTACCAAAGAGGAGGTTTTGTTCTTTTGCTTTTCGTGCTTTACTTCTTCTCTCTGTTAACCATTTGAAGGCACGCGTGCTTTAAGTTGTTTTGCTTTCGTTCAGTTGCGCATTCACAATCGCAATCGTTTGGCCCTCGAGTCTTTTGTCTTATTTGATTTATGAGTTTTATTGTGGGCCTATGTATATCAATGTGTGTTGTTCTTGATCTATACTTTTCAATGATCTTTAAAGTTTTAGTTCCTTTCGTTACATTTTGTGACTCAACAAGTGTCCCGTAGTTACTCAATATATCGAAATGACATTTGCGTGGGAAAAAATGTCCGCTTCTTTTTTAAATAACTTTGACTTTACAATTTTTTTTTTTTTTTTTTTTTTTTTAACATGATCCAATTCTAATTACATATTGTCAATGTCTTTCACAAGAAAACTGATGAACTTCATAGACCATAATATAGAAAAAATAATAATAATACAATAATATATAAAATAAAACATACCTTTGGCTTAACCCAAACTTATATACACTTTGCACCGACTTTACTAAGAAAATCTTAAATTTGATTAAAGAAAAGTCATCATCAGGTATTAGGGATATGTCTTTATGCCATCGAATCACGAATCAAATGATCTAGTAAAAGAAAAAGAAATCAATTAAGCAAAATTTCATTTGGATATCATAAAAATTTAAGTATCAATGGATATTTAGGGACGCCCAAGGGAGCACGGTTCATGGGCATGGGATATATGAAGTTTTCTTTTTTTTTCTTGTAAGATATAAAATAATAAATATTAAAAAAAATAAAATATTCCGTTTGAAAGAATCGTGGTTTTGTTTCCAGTTTGAGTAGTTTTTAAAGAAATATGGTGTTTTTTTTTTGTTTGTTTATGACTACATTCAAAAAGTTGAGATTTGAACAGATGTAAAGTTTCATAAAGATTCCTTGAAAATAATCTGCATAAGCAATAAGAAATGAATGAGTTTACAGAAGGATGGACGGACTAGACACAATCAAACCTCAAGATGATAATTTCCACAATCAAGGCGACTTCAATACTCGATACTATGAGTTACAAACATTCATATATAGTGACAACAACACTTTGAGTTCACGCTAAATCTTAAATGGAAATTCAAATGGCAAAATTTAAAATAGGTAAATCAGCAAGCGTTCATATTACAAGCAACAGCAACAGCAAGAACAAAAAAACATCAACAGTACAAAGTCGAAAAAAAAGAAAGAAAAAACAGAGCAACCAACAACGGTAACAAACAAAAATTTAAAGGAAACTACAATAAAAGGCATTTAATCACAGCCTTTGAAATGCAAGTTGGCAAAAGTTGTCAGTTTTAAGCGAAATGAGGCATGTGGTTTAGCTAAGTTTCAGTTCAGTTCAGATCAGTTCAGTTCAGTTCAGTTCAGTTCGGTTTAGTTTAGTTTTATTTGGTTTGGTTTCATTCGGTTTGCTTTCATTCGGTGTGCTTTGGGTTGATTTGATTTGATGTGGTGTGGTGTGGGCCAAAATGACTTTTAGCCAATTTCATTCACTTGATGTTGGCTGCTGCTGTTGCTGTTAGTGTTGCTTGTGTTTTGTATGTTTGCGCATGCGTTGCTGTTTGCCGTTACCATTTTTTTTTTTTTTTTTTTTTTTTTGTTGTATTTTTTAAGCCACAAACGCCAAGATAAATAATTGAATTTTAGCAAAAAAAAAAAAAAAACAACAAGAAAAATAAAAAGTATTGAAGAAAAATAACAGAAACGCGAAGCTAAGCATTGCAATGGAGATTTTGCAACGTGCTGCAAATGCTGCGCTATGCCATGCTGTGTGTGCTGCATGCTGCACACAGTTTGTTGGCTTAATTCTCATATTGTTGATGTTGTTGTTGCTGTTGCTGCTGTTGTTGGTCAGAATAAACAAGAAAACTAAAAAGAAAAAAAAATAAACAACAAGGAACCAAAGAACGAAGGAACAACCAACTGAACGAATGAACCAAGGAACCAAGGAACGAGTGAACGAACCAACGATCGAACGAACGAATAAAAGATTCGAATCTTGAGCATCTCGCGCAGCGAATTAAGCTGTTGACACATAACATCATGTCGCACTTGTCTCTTGGCACAAATCTCACTACACAGTACAGATGAACGAGCTTATTGCTATTGTTGTTGTTGCCCATGTTGTTGTTGTTGTTGTTGTTGTTGTTGTTGTATCTTTCGCATAATATTGCATCTGTGTGTGTGTGTGTGTGTCTTTCTGTCTTATGTTTGCTTAACATCATGCGGCACCATGGAGTGCATTGCACATTGACGTTGGCAATTTGTGTGTTTTGGGGCTTTATGGCAACAAACATAACAACAACAACAACAACAACAATAAAAACAACAACAAGAAGAAGATGTAAAATAACCAAAACCCAAATCTTTATCCATTCGCGATTTGTGTTTCTGGAAAATGCGCGCATGCGTTGCGCTTTCATTGATAGCGTCAATCTTGTTTGTTGCATGTTTTTTGTCGTTTTGACTCTCGTCGTGCCCAATTGAAATTTTCAATTGGATTTATAGCTTATTTGCTTTTTAGTCTAATGTTTTAATATTGTTCATACTACACATAGTAGTTTGTCGTCATTCTTGTCCTTCTTATAACTCTGACACATATTATTATGTCATTGGCATTCCTTTCCCCTCTTTGGAAAATAGATAAATTCTTTTAATAAAAAATTATTGTACAAGTAACTATCCCTCGCATTAAAATGTTGAAGCAATACGTATAGAACTGATTGAAAATAAGTTAACAGCCTTAGATTTCATAAGAATTAATACAAGAACAAACCAATAAAACATTTTGATTGTAAGTAAATAATAATAAGAAAATAGGGTCAAGTTCAAAAGTATTAAAATGTTCTTCAATGGATTTACAAGAAATTCTAGAACTGAATTTCCTTTAATATTAAATTTGATATAAAATACCATGAGTTACAACCAATGACTGCTAAGAAGTTAATACATAGTATAATAAATAGGACAAATGCAGCACAAAATATCTTATGAAGCTTCTAACATCTTCTAGAGATGTAAAACTATTCTATTCGAATAAATAAAAAAGTGGATTATACTGCAACTTATGATTCAAGGCAAGCCTATCAGCGATATTCTTTACAATTTTGGATAAAATTGGTATACGACGATTATTGCCTGTGCTCGGATATTCAATTTGGCTTCAGAAATGGACACGGCACTATTGAAAAATGACTTCCTATTGTTGAAGCTATC
>JBANCV010001720.1:0-12769 GCA_037040105.1 Amiota albilabris
ATCCTTCCTAACTCTTTCCCAGAGCTGAAGGCCTCTGTTGCTATTGCTCATAAACATAACTAGGTTATAATTTAAAAAATTAAAATCCTAGTTTCTAATAAATAAAAATAAATAAATACAATGAGTATAACACCTACGATTGCAACAAAGTGGGTAGTGCGTGAGTAGTCGATAAACAAACAAAGGAGAACGAATAAGAAGAAGACTATTGAAACAAAATGAACTGTGTGCAAAATGTAAGTATTGTCGTCGTAATGGATAAAGGAAGCGAGACAGTGTGGCGAAGCTGTGCCATTGTGATCGTTTCGGCAACGTTTCTCTTTGTCTCTTTTCTTAGTTATTTCATTTCGTTTACCGTTTGTACAGTGAGAGTGAGCGACGTGATCATTAAAAATACAGGAGTGAATATTATATTCATCTTTTCATCGTACTCACATTCAGTTTCATTCCAAACTGTGCACAGGTTAACATGTGAATATGTAGAACATTCACATTGCAGAAATGAAATTCACTTACACACTCACATTCATTACAAATAGGTATAGCAAAACATGTATGTGTTTTAAAGTGAAAGCCGTTTTTACAACACATGTCTAGTATGTATGAAATTTGGTTAGATTGGTTACTTCTTTAAATAAAATTGTAGCATTTGAAAGCTTACTCTAAGCTTTAAGCTCAATTGTGTGCTTTGGGTCAGTGTCACTATTATGTTGACTGCTTTTGTTTGTAGTCTGAAATTGAAATTGGCGGAATATCCAAAACAAAAGCTCATTGCTATAAAACTCTTCCTTCATGTCACCACCAATATGGTGGAATGAAGTGATGCCATTTGCCATTGATTCAACAACATTCTTATATGCAGAAATATGTATGTACATAATTCTAAAAATCCAATTGGAAAATGTATTGAATTTAATAAATGCATTCAAAAATTCAACCAAACTAAATTTGCATATTGTATGTATGTATTTTCAATCATTTGTATGATTATTGATATTTGCATTTAAAATTCAAATTGAAAAAAATACCAGAGACCTTGGCTGCACTTAAGTTGCGCATTCGCGCATTAGCGATGGTATTTTTTATACCCTAAAAATGTGTTTAGTGCGTTTAGCATCATTTGCCGGACTACATAATTTCCTTTTTTTGTATGCTTCGAAAGAGCAAATCGAACGAACAGCAAAACAGAACCAGCGAAAACATCAGCGGCGCCGGAGCAAACGAGAAATAAAGGAAGAGCAACGACAAATACGTGAAATAAAAATGAATATATAAAAATATTTAATAAAAAAAAAAAAATTAAAAGAAAGAAATCGCAATAAATAAGAATAAGTAAAGACTCTCAACCTTTACAATTTTTTTTTTGTTTTTTTTTTTTTTTTGTTTCAAATAAATTTTTTTTTTTTTTGCGTTGTGTACTCGAATCGGTCAGTCGGTCTGTCCGTCGGTCGGTTGGTTGGTTAGTACAGCGGCAGTTGCTCAGTTCTCTGTTTGTTTGCTCTGTCTGATTAGCGCGCGCTGTTTGTCTGTTTGTTTGTGTGCCTGCCTATACAATATGAAATAATTGGAACAATTGCAATTTCAATTAAAAGGAACATCATAATCATCAATAAACAATCATCAACAACATCATCATTGTTTAAATGTGGCACATTGAATGAAGACGCGCGCGCCATTGGAAAGCGCGCCAATACGAAACGAAAAAGAAGAATTAACAAAAAATATAAATAAAAAATAGATGTGAATGAAGAGAAAAATGTGTAATAACGGCAACAACAACAACGACGACATCAAAAACAACAAGAATAGTAGCAGTCGACGCCGGCACCGCCGCCACCATCAACACCAGCACCATCAACGCCGCTGTCGCAACAGCAGCAATCAAAATAACAATAACAACTACAATATCAACAACAACATCGTAGGCAACTCTAATAGCGGCATCAGCAGCAGCAACAGCAGTAGAAGTAAATTAACAACAAAGAGTAATACAAGAACAACAGCACCGGCAGCATCTACCACTGCAATGACAACAATAACACCATCAGCAGCTGCAGCGAGTGTTAAATTCTTTTAGAAAATGTGAAAGAAATGAAATGCAATCCAATAAAAGTTACAAAATAATTTTTTTATGTTTTTTTTTTTTTTGTGGTTTAATAAAATAAATCAAAAAACATAAACAAAAAGCCAAAGAAGAAAGTGGGAAAAAGTAAAAGAATAAATATATTTAATTCCCCTTCTGTCCTTCCTTTCTTCTTTCTTTCTTCGATTCTCTTGTTTTCCCCATATTCTATCTTCTCCTTCTCTTCCGCCTCCCCTCCACCATCATAAAGAAGGAGGAGTGAAAGCCAAAAACAAAACTAATAATAATTTTAAATTTCTTAAGAAAAAAAACAGTGCAAAAGAACAAGCAAAAACAAATTGTTTGTGTGTGAATGTGCGTGTGCACAAGGAAGAAAGACATCAGAAAAGCAAAAAGCCAAAAAAAAAAAAACACAAAAATTGTTTTAATTTTTGTAAAAACAAAAAACAAAAACCAACCAACAAAAACATCAAACTTGTAAAAAAGAGGAGAAGAAAGAGAAAATCAACTGAATGAACGTGCTTAGCAGTAATAGTAAGAAGAACAAGAGTAGTAGTAGTGTGAGTGTGCGTACGAGTGGAAAAGCAGCAACATCAACCGGTTGTGTAGGAGTTGGTGGAGTAGCGGTAGCTGGAGGAACAGGATCAGGCAAAGGAGGAGGAGGACCAGTTGAAGCAGCAGCAGAGGAAGTCGTCTTAACATCATCATTGTTATCATCAGCATCCACATCTGCAGCGGCAGCAGCAGCATCAGCATCACTAGAAGCAGCAGGAGGAGGTGCAGTTGGTGGAACAGGAGCTAAAGTCAGTGGCGTAGGCAGTGGATTAACAAAAGAAAAAGAAAAGGCATCACCATCAACACCACAAACAACAGCAGCATTAATAGCAGCAAAGACAAAGAAGACCTTAACCACAATCAAAAGGCAGAGCACAAAAAGGCTTAAAATGAACGTTTTGCAAAAAGCTGGTAAGTCACCACTCACAGAATTCTATTCTATCTCACCACATCGAATCGCATCTCATCGCACCAAACCAAACCTAACTGAAATGAACTGAACCGAACCCAAATCAAACCCAATCCACCCACAGAGCTGCCTTCATTACTGCACTCCTTACTTAATCCTTCTAACATATAATATATGTATTCACTCTATTAAAATTTTTGGGTTTATTTTAACCCAAAGTAACTAACTAACTTTGCTGGTCCCTAGTCTCTTTTACTAACTTCCTCCCACACTTCCACTATAAATATCACTTTCTCTCTCTTTGTGTGTGATGATGATGACGATGATGATATTTTTTGGATTTTCTTTAAAATTTAAGTTTTATTTTACTTCCAATTTCCACTTCCACACTTGGCACAATAAAATATTTTATTCGAAATGAATCATCCCCCAACTCAATTACATAGACATTTGAATATAATAATCCATTGAATAGGTAGGTGGAGAGTCTGATATTATTCACATTTCAAACGCTAAAAAAGAAAAGAAAAGAAGGAAATTTATATATGTATGTGAGTGTGTTGTGATGCATTCTCAATCACAATCACAAAACCAAATCAAACCCCAGATCCCCAGACCCTAACGAGCGAGCGAAAGAGTAGTGAGCAACCAAGTAGCTCATCATCTCCATCAACATTATCATCAGCTTCAGCATCATTACCAACAGCACCAGCAGAAGCGGCGGCAGTGCCATAAGCAGCAGCAGGAGCATTACTAACGGTAGCATTAACGTGTCGTCTTCGTCGTCATTTTCTATAGTTTACACTTTTATCAACAAGTTTATTTATAACCTTTAAGAAGAAAACAAAAAATCAAATATAATAAAACCAGCAAGAAAACTTCCCAACATTGACTGACTTCCATTCCAGCATTCAAAGCAAACCAAGAACCCAACAGAAGCATCACCATCAGCATCAAGAGCGGCAGCAGTAGCGGCATCAACAGCCTTCATTTCATTTGTTATTTCGACTCAGTCTCCCGGTTTGCCTATGCCTCGCTCACTCTCTCTCTCTCTCATCTGATGCTGGCGCAGCCTGCTGTTGCGATTTGCGTGAGAGAAAAATAAATAAATAAGAAAATAATGTTAAAAAAAAAAAATAATAATACCAGCAACAACATCAGCAACATTTCAAATGCCTACAATTTATTTGTTCGTTCGTTTGACGCCGTCGTCGTTTCGTTTGCTTCCTTCGAAGTTGTATGCTGATGTAGGTTTCCTTCGGCTTTCGTTGGTTGGTTGCTTGGTTTATTTGCTTGAGCTCTCTAAACTCAAACTCTCTTCTCTTCCATATTTCCACAGAAGAGGAAAAACTCTCGTTTATGCTCAGCTGCTGCTGTTGATGCTGGTGATGGTTGGTGAATGCTGTATGTCTGTCAGTCTGTTTTTGTACTATACTGTTCTTGGAAGAATAAGTAAAGTGCGGTAACTGCTTGCTTCCTCATATTTATTGCAGCCGTCGTTGACACTCATCTGGCTGCTGCACCCCCTCTTGTATTTTAATGCAACGCACTCATATGCGTTTACAACATAAGCAGTATTAACTGTGTTTGTTGTTCGTTTCCCCTACGCACGCTTGGTTTCTTTCTCTCATCATCATTATGATGCGTGCGGACGTAGATATTTAGTGTTGTATGTCCGTTAGTCCGTCTGTCACTCGCTTGTGTGTGTGTGTGTTACTTATTTTATATCTTTTTTGTGGCATCGTCGTCTACTCCTCATACATACTTGCATACATATATGTTTTTATCTTTCTTTTCCTTTCTTTCTTCCTTACTCATTTCATTTAATTTCACTTGACTTTTACTTCTTTTGTAAGCTTTGTTTTTGTTTTATTCTTGTTGTTCTTCGTTCGTTTTACGTTTGCAAATTTATTGAGAATCATATAGCGGTAAATTAAAATATAACAACAACAACATAATGAATAAAAATAAAGTGTTAATATGCATGGACGATGAGTATTGAGGATAGGAAGAAACTAAGAAAAAAATAAGAAATTTTGATTGCCCAAAATTAGAAGACAAAATAATAATAACAGAAGACTATTTATACAAATTCAATTCTTCCAAAAAAAAAAAAAAAAGAAGTTTTACATTTTTTTTTTTGTTTTTATTCAACCGGCACACCAACACCAGCTTCTTCTTATTATTATCTTTTTCTACACCTCTTCGTATTCTTCCTCTTCAAATCAAATCTTCATGCAAACACAAATAAACCTACAGAAAGTCAGTCATATAGACAGATAGACAAACAAGCAGACACACGCAAGCAGGGAGGCAGGCAAGCAGGCAGACTTTGAATGGAGTAACATTTTTGTCAGGGAGAGAGTGCAGTGATAATGATGATGATGATGATGAGTAGAGAGAAACAACAACAATAAGAAAAGATATTTGATGGGATGAGATGAGGCAAGTGAGTTGAAGTGAATAAACAATTGCAAAAATGTTTGTTAACGTCATAGAGAGAGCGAGAGCGGGAGAGAGAGAGAGAAAGAGGGAGTGAGCGAGCAACCAAACAAAATAGAGAACAACAACAGTAGGAGCAGCAACAGCAGCAAGAGAGTAGAAGAAAAGCAGCTTGGCATCACTATGCTGCTATGCTATGCTTCTGTTGCTCCCGCTGTTGCTGCTATTATTGCCGCTGTTGATTTTTCTGCTATTACTACTGCAGTATGTCATTCATTGTTATTGTTATTACTGTTGTGGGGGAGTTTATTGCCATTGTGTTTGTGTGTGTTTGTTGTATTTATGGAGCTACTATTCCTGCCGCTTTTATAGAATAATTTTTTGTGGGCATATTAACTCGGCAACAGCAACAGACTCGACCGTCCGACCGAATAGCAACAGTAATACAAAAAAGCCTGGTAACTTGCACACTAATTACTTGATTGAGAATGTGTGCGTGCACACACACACACACATACACACGTTAAAATAAATTTGAACTTTACTCCTTACATTTTATTTGTCTCCTCCTTTTCCTTTTCAATTTTTTTTTTTTGACTAAGTGACTCTGCCACTGAACGACACGGCACGACAATTACTTCCTATTGGTTGCCACCACTCCCACAGCCCACAATGCTCTACCACTGCTGTGAAGGCCTTTATTTATCATTCATAACTTGTTGATGTCATTGAGTGAAATGTATGAATTCAAAGTTTTGTCTGTGAGGGCAATGTCAATGATGCAATTGCATCTTTCTAACTCTGTGAAGCGATGTGATTGGCGGGAATGAGATCACCATGTACATACATACCTATGTATGTGTGTATTAGGTTATTGATGTTGTATGTATGCGTGAAAATCTATTAACAGTTATATAGAAATATGTAATTTTCCAGTCAGTCAATTAGAGTCAGACAGTTATTTCTTAACCTGTTCATAAAATCATAAATAAAATACTGGAAAAGAAATATTGTGTGTGTGTGTGTGTTTGTGAATGGAGGTGGGTGGGGGAGGGGTGTCGGTTGGGGTTTGGTAAAGGAGAAATGTTGTAAAGCGTGGTGACCGACACACTAAAGGCCCAACCACAATCACCATCACCACTATCACGACCGCCATCATCACCATCACCACCATCATCACCATCACCACCATGACCATCACCACCATGACCATCACCAACCAATAAAAAATAAAAATTTAAAAAAAAACAAAAACGAAAAAATTAAGAGGAAAAAGAAAAATGCGAAAGGTCAGTTTGTCAGCAACAGGCAGCCTTCAGCTATCAGCCATCAGAAAGTCTCGTTCACCCTTAGTCCCAAACCCATCCCTGCACCCACCACCACACCCGCCACCACACCCGCCACCACCCCCAACCCCAGCTTGAGTTTGCGTTGTCGTTGTCGACTAAGCAAGTCAAGAGCAAAACGCCAAAGGCAATTTGGTGAAGTGGGTTTTTATTTTTTGTTGTTGTTATACATATTTTGGTGGTGGTTGGTTGGTGATGGTTGTGGTAGTATTGCTAATGGTGGTGATGTTGGTGATGATGGTGACGATGATTGGGTATGATTAGGTTAGGTTACATTGGTTAGCTGCTTGGTTGGTTAGTTTGGTTTACTATGCTACACTTTGGTTAGGTTAGTGCAGTGTAGTGTAATGTAATGTAATATTGCATTATGAACATCCATACATAGCTCGTTCTAAAAAACATATCCAGATATGTTATGTTCTTCATATAAACCATACAAATTTAATAGTATGTATCGACGGTTTCCATTCCATAAATTAATTACATGATGTACTATAAGCATGGTTGACTTTAGTCCTTGAGTTCTTTACCGCTGCTTTATTCATCGGAATTATTTCCAAGAAGAATATTTACAAGTTATTTTGTAGCTGTTACCTGTTGGCATAAATATATACATATTTACTTATTAGCTAAATCTACCTCCCAATCCTCTCAAATCAAATGCACTTGCTTTGTTTCTGACTAGATTAGTTGTGTGAAACATCAAAGAGATTCTCTGTCAGTATCTAGACATACGTAGGTAGATCCATACCCATTCTAAACACATATAGCGTGGCACATTGAGATTTCAGGACTTATGATAACAAATGATATACATACTATGTTTGTTGGTATGTACAAATCCTCCTCAATTTTTTGATTGAAATCCAGCTGTCTTGTACAGCCAAATTTTCAAATTATTATAGATGGAAAAAAAAGTTGAAATTCACTTGAATCAACAATCAAGCTAAGCCACCTTCTTCCAAATATGTACATCATACTCAGAACGAATGTTTGTTCTTGCCAAATTTCAAATTTATGCATTCAACATATGATTTATTATTGCTGATGATTTAATTACATTTCATGACTTGATTGGTTATGTGTTATACAAAACATTCCTGATATTTTATTTTTCCCAGAAATATTATACAGGTGAATATCGAACATCATCATTCATCATTACCATTGACATAAAGCTGCGAAAAGTTGTTTGTTATCTTCAAACCTTAAATGTGGATTGTACCCTGATTCATTGTCTGGTGGATCAAAGCTCGACATCTCCATATACATATTTAGTTTAGATAAATTGACAATAATCATAAGTTGTGAATCAAGAAATTGCTATAATTTAGAAAATTATGTATAGTGTAGGTAAGAGACTAGTGGACTAGGGGTATTAGCCGGTACCAAGGCCAGCTCACTGAGGTCTAAAAATGTCCATTGTGATGTCACAGATGTAGAGCTTTCTATTTGCTAAGAATCCAATCTGAATAGTTAAGGAAACTCGGAATATATTCATGATTTGCAAGTCTATCTGATCTCATTATTAGTTAATTGGCAGTGATTGTAATGTATGAAAGGCTAGTTTAGGGCCAAGTCCAGCTCACTTAGGGTCATTGTCAAGCCACAGATATAGAATGTTCTATTCCCTAGGTAGATCCAATCTGAACTTCAAAATATATTTATGATTTTCAAGTCTTTCAGATTTCATCAAGTTGATTGAAGAAGTATGAATCGACCATTCTAAACCTTCTTTTTGATAGAGCAGAGCATCATAACCAAAGCACAGAAGTTGAGGGTGACTGATTGTTTCTTCATCCTCATAACTTCTACAGATTAAATGAGCGACTGTAGAAAAATGTATGAGTGTAGGATAATGTATTCTACTATAGTGTACTGTAGTGTTATGTAGTGTAGAATTTTGTACCTGACTGAAAGGTTCGAATAACTTTCTGACTGATTGGGTTTGGGTATTTTCATTTGATGTTGTTTCACTTGACTGTTGCTGCTGCGTAATTGAAAGCAACTGGTAACCCTATAGCAACAACAATAAAAACAAAATAATAAAAATAATAATAATAATAAAGCTCTCTCTAGTTGTTGTCGTTGTTGTTGGTGTTGTCATTTTTCTTGCTTTTGTTCTTTACTTTGTTATCAAGTGATAAACGAATGAGAGCTTATCGCGCTTTAAATAAATGAACGTTGCTTTTTCGCCGTTTTGCCTTCCTCATGCTCATCATCATCATTGCCATCATTGCCATCGCCATCGCAATCTTTGTTTCATAAATACCGATGACAATGATGACTTTAGCTTAGGAAGTTTAGGTGTACTGCCTACTCCTCCCTACTCTTTCCTGCCCGTCTTCCTGACAATGCCTGCCTCCCTTAATAATCCTGTCTAGGTAGATTCGCCTTATCCTCATACAATGAGATAGATATGTATGTATGTATGTATGTATGTATGTATGTATGTATTGTGTATGTACATATGTCTGTATGTTAGTATTTAGATACTTGTAGTAGAGGAGTTGTGTATAAAGTTAGTGAGGGTAGAGACTAAGGTAGTGGCTGACGCTAAATGATGATGTCGCCTACACAAAAAAAAAAAAAAAAAAAACAACCGAACAGAACAACGTGTGTGTTTGTGTGTGTTTGTACAATTTGTTTTTTCTATGTAAAATTTGAATTTATTATTTTTTGTATTTGACAACGAGAAGGAGGAGGTAGAGGCAGAGGAACAAGAGAAGAGCAGAGATCAAAGTAAAATGAATAAAATAAAATAGGGGCAAAGAAGTGAAGTGGAGTGATGGGGGGTAGTAAGAACCTACATGCGTTTATATGTATATCTAGTTACATGTAGATGTAGATAGAGAAAAAGAAAAAAAATATATTACAGTTAATCAGATCAAAGCTTTTGATGATGATGATAACTTTAATGTACAAACGTCTAAATGGAATTGAATGGAATAGAATGGAAAACTTGTGCTTAGCAACCAATAAATAAGCTGCCTATTTATGACTTCTAATCCTTGGATTGCTGCTACCCGACACTGACTACATTTTAAATTCTATAAATGTTTTGTTATTATTATTACTTTGTCACTATTCATAATTCAGCGACAGCTTAATATAAGTAAGTAAGTACATTCAAACGTGTGTACACTTATAGTTGTAAAACTGTAAAGCCTGTTAAAATTAAAAAAGTAAAAACATAAATAAAATTTAAACTTTAAATCAGAGAAGTGCCAAATTTCAGCTCAACAGCTCAAAAAATGAGATAAGTTAGATGTTCCTCGTCAACGGTGATTATTTCCATGTTGTAAATGGGTTCCCAAACACGATTCTATGCACCTTTTTTTTACTCTTCACGTAGTGAATAGTATTATAAGTTTGTCATGAAGTGTTTAATGTTAAGAAGGACACATCGTTGACCCCATAAAGTATATATATATATTCTTGATCAGCGTGACGTGACGAGTTGATCTAGCCATGTCCGCCTGTCTGTCTGTGCGTCTGCACGAAGCTCTTCTTTTTATTATACGCAGCACATTTCTCGGAATCAGCCGAATCGGACCACTAGGAGGGGTACCTTCCATACAAAGCACCTACTCCAATTCATGTTCTTATTGGAAAAACTTTTTTGGACTATCAGGAAGGGTACTTCCTATACAAAGCCCCTACTCAAATTCATGTTTTTAGTAGAAAAACTTTTTTTCTTGAAATTTTGACACAAAAAGTATCTGATCCATATTCATTCAAGACCGTCGGGCTATCAGGAAGGGTACCTCCCTTACAAAGCACCTACTCAAATTCATGTTCTTATTAAAATTTTGGCATGCAATTTATTTGAATTTTTGTAACCAATAAAAATAGAATTTCTTAGGAATTATAAATACATAATAAACACTTCATGTTACATATACCTACCATTATCTTTCTTCCTTCTCTCTCTCTCTGTTTATCCATTTTAGAACTAATTGGTAATTGAGCATATTTTAGTATGTCTTTTGTCTTCATTATTTCAAGTACTTATTGCCCTTTGGATAGAATAGAAAAATATATATTGTTATTTTTGTATAATTCTTTTAATTTCTTTTTTTTATGCACATGGTATCCAATTATCGGACCTTACTTACTTATACTTGTTGTACATGAGCGCGTAGGTAAAAAACATTTAGAAAATACTAATCAGGACACAGGTATACAAAGTGAACTTTGTACTAGGGTGTAGGTTGTATTCGCGGAAGTGGTCCTCAAAGGTTAAAGGAGGTGGGTTGGTAAGGAAAAAAATTCAGTTATTAACTATTAGTGAAGGAAACAATTTATAATAATTGGTAATCAAAATTAATTAGAGGCCAATTATTTCTCAAGAGTTCTTAGCCAATTTAGTTATCATCCCCCAATCCACTCCGCCCTTAAGTCGCTTTATTCGATGTGTTTCACAGATCAATCAGACGGCTGAAAACTCCGTTAAGAGATATGCAGAGGCGGATACGAAGGCGGAAGGTATGTATTCTCGCATGTGTTCCGCAGATGCGGAGGCGAAGTTCCGTTACAACACTACTTTCCACCTACTTTTGTAGTACATCTTAACGTAGATGTAGCTGTTATCTAATTGTCCTGTTGTGTTCTTTGCTCTGCAATCTGATATTTAATTGCTAGCACACCTGGCTCGTTTTATTTTTTCGTTCCTTTCCATACACATTTTATATTTGAACAAATCAAAGAACATAAAAATTATGCAAAAAAAAAAAAAAATGTTCCATTTAATCTATTTTCACTTTTTCAAAGTAATTAACATGTATGAACATATATGTATGTTAATTGTACGTATTGTATGTCACATCATAATTGAATATCATATTCTTTGTCCCCATTTTTATATTGGAAATAGAAGTACGAAAAATTAAAAAAGAATTAAAAACTTGAGTCTTTTTCAAATGTTTAAAAAGAATTTGATACATTTTATGGCAATATGTTCATTACATTCTTTGTTGATCCCAATATTTCATTTAGCTGTGCTAATAATGATTCAAAATCTCATCTATAAATTCTGAAACAATGCTAAGTTTGGGGAAAAAACGTAAAACTATTTAAGGGCCTTCAACTGAATCGACGATCAATGAATAAAGCAATCAACTAGACACATGGCAGAATGAAGTATGATTGTGGCGTATGACATGAATCGCGAAATCTTTCTAGTAGCTTTAGTCAAATAGTAGTAGTTAGTAGTCATCAACGGGTATCGGGTGAATTAGCGAACGAACGAACAAGCAAACGAGCAATCGAGAGAACCAATAAAAAACGAACGTGTGAGTAATGAGCGAAAGAATGAGCATGAGCAAGAGAAAAAAACGCTAAGCTTTGATGATCTATGAACAAGAAAAAAGAAAAATAATATTAAAAGCAACAACAAAAACAACAACAACAATAAATGAGATTTATATTAAAGTTCGTCATTATTTATCATTTATTTATTTTTGTTATTGTAAGTGTGTAAGTGAAGAACCCAACCGAGTCCAACCGAACCGAACCGAACCCCAATTCCAATGCCAATTCAGTTGTATGCGGAATTTTCACTTAAACAGATTGGATCAATTTCGTTCATCAGTTTATCGGGCCGTGTTAACCACACTATAAACTTACTTACTTACAACACCAACAATAATAATAAATAGTTTATGAAAATGAAAAATATGATTATTATTATTATTTTTTTTTTTTTTTTTTTTTTTGATATATGAAATGAAGAAATTATAAAAAAACGCAAAGTGAAAAGTGTGAAATTGATATCGATCCACAATCATAGTATGTGTATTGTGATTGTGATGTGTCTTCAAAACGTTATTTACCTGCCCTGCCCTGCCCGGTTCTCCCTACCAATCTACTTACAATATTTGCAATATCTATGATTATCTATACCTATGTCTGACCTAAAAAAGCTGAACCACA
>JBANCV010001722.1:0-12764 GCA_037040105.1 Amiota albilabris
CCATACAGTCGACTGCTGTTTAGTTTCAGGCTCATATGCATAGATCCATGATTCATCACCTGTCATGATCTTATAGAAGCACCGCGATTGAATTTTTTCAACATTTCTTTGCATCAATCGACACGAGCTTTTTTTACGCGATTGTCAAATTATGCGGTATCAAACGCGAACAAATCTTTTTGATGCCATGTTCATGCAATATTGAATGAATGCGAGTGGAACTAATGCCGAAACATGCTTCAATCTCACATGGCGATCTTGCAATATCAATTCACGCACAGCATCGATGTTTTGTGGCACAACAACCGATTTTGGCAATCTTCACGAAATTCGTCCTGGAGAAAACTACGACCACGATTGAATTCAGAAAACCAGCGAAACACGGTAAACATGGATGGTGCTTCATCACGAAAAGTCGAAGCGAATTGAACGGCACACTCTTGTTGAGTTAATCCAAGTCGAAAATCATAAAAAATCATTGCACGAAAATGTTCATGATTTAATTCCATTTTTTAACAAAAACGAATTTTTCAAGTCACTGCAAACAATGCAAATAGCATTCGTATGACAAAACGTTCTGAGTACATTTATCATTAAAAAGGACAAGCTTTACGATACCAATGTCAGATTTGACATATCAACATTGGTATTGCCATATCTCAAGACTTAACTAGCAACCTATGTAGCAACATACGCAGACGACATGGCGTTTCTAGCATCCGCAGTGAATTATTGGTGGAATATCGCAGTTAACTCCGATAAATCGGTCCACATGACCTTCACACTCAGACGCGCCACTTGCCCTCCAATTACCTTTAACGGCGAATACAGCCCAATTAAGCCCATTGCTAAATATCTTAATCTGACCCTGGATAAAAGGCTTAACTGGCAGGAGCACATTAAGAGAAAGAAGAAGGAGCTCATTTTGAAAAGCTGGAATATGAACTGTCTCCGTGAATCAGAAATATTCCTCTTAAACATCTTGGCGTTTTGGAATGCGTACATATGAAATGCATCTATATTCATGAAGCGTAAAATAACTCAAAATCTGAGAGTGAAGTATTCATTTACGCAGGTTATTTGGGAAGGCAATTGGTAACTTGTAAAAAACTTTGCATTGGAATATCTACCTACTTATATAGCCATTATCAATCATATTTATTTGTTAATGGTGTTGAACATGAAAAGAGCTCAATTCAGTTAGTTTCATTTTCAGAATTTGAGTTTTAATACATCGGCATGAACTAAAGCCGTAGTTTCCTTTTTGAAGAGTATTTTGAGGTGACTGATTGTTCCAAAGTATGAAACTACCTGATTATACTTGCAATGGTGCACATAGCAAATAAGTGCTTATCAATCATATTATATTCATAATTGCTGAAGCTTTGCATATATGCTGAATGTCCAGAACTTCCAACACATTTCCCATCGTCTTTTGTATAAGCTGACCCTTGTATCCACCACAAACTCGTTGCATGAATTTGTTTCGACTAATGCCAAAACCTTGGTTGTCATATGCTTCGTGTGGCAATCACTGAAATATTTTGCTGGTCGTCCTACACTTGTTGCAATATTTTCAACCAGTTTACTATTGAGAGCGTAAATTAAAAATGCGGGATTTTTTTCATAATTTGAACCTTTATTGAGAAAAAATTGTTATATTTTTAATTGTCAAAGTACTGCCGTCGCTAGCCACTACATTTTCCAATCTTTCTGGTAGCATACGAATTCCGTTGAGAAAAAACTCGGACGATCAAATGGAGCACTATCTGGGCTATACGGCGGGTGGGGTAGGACTTCCCATTTGAGAGTTTCCAAGTAAGTTTTTACAGCTTGTGCAACATGTGGCCGAGCATTGTCATGTTGCAAAATTACTTTGTCGTGTCTCTCGACGTATTGTGGCCGTTTTCTGCCAATGCTTGGCTCAAACGCATCAATTGTCGTCGGTGATCGTTTCATTCGGTTGCAGCAACTCATAGTACAACACACGCAGCTGATCCCACCATATACAGAGCATGAGCTTGGCACCATGAATATTTAGCTTGGCCGTCGATGATGAGGCATGGCCGGGGTAGCCGTATGATTTTTTTCGCTTGGGATTGTCGTAATGGATCCACTTTTCATCGCCAGTAACAATACAATGCAAAAAACCCTATCATTTCTGTCGCTGAAGCAGTTGTTCGTACGTGAAAAAACGTCTTTCAACGTATCTCGGATTCAATTCATATGGGACCCAATTTCCTTGCTTTTGGGTCATTCCCAATTGTTGTAATCGATGGGAAATGGATTGGCGTGCTACTCCCAATGTTTTGGCAAGCTCTTCTTGCGTTTGACATGAGTCTTCATCGAGTAATGCCTCCTTTTTCGGTTTACCGGGCCGCTCCTTGTCTTCCACGTCAAAATCACCACTTCTAAAACATACAAATCATCTCTCACACTGTGAAATCGACAGAGCATACTCCGGATATGCTTCGGAGAGCAATCGATGGGCTGCAGCTGCACTGCTGCGTTGTTTTGTTGGTACGAAATTAGACATATTGAGAGTGAAAAAAAAAAATTTTGTTTACACTTCAAGCAAATGTTACATACTGGAAATTGAAGCTGTCAAATTTATTTTTCAAATGGAGTATAGAACAACCTTGCCAGATGCTTATAGCATGAGTAGCGCCATCTCTTGTAAATCCCGAATCTTCGCAATTGTTCCTTAATTGCATTACTTTCCTCTCCGGTACATTCATTTTTGTCAATGACTGTGGAGAAAACAAAGGTGTCTAATACCGAAAATTTCTTTTGTGGGCTTTTATCGTCATGCCAAACTGAAATAGTGTACGCCTGCAAACCGACATGCTGCCTAAAAAGTATAATATTTTGAATAGTTGCACACAGTTGCATGTCATTTTTTATATTTCAGAAAGACAAGAAATCATATTAACAGTTTCATAAAGAATTACAAGTCGCAAAGGAAGGCGTCATTAAATTTTACTCCACGGAAATTAAAGTTGTGTAACTTGTTGTTAATTTCTACCACAATTTTCCATAATTACGAAACTTTCCAAATTTCAAGATTATAGCACAAAAAACAAATTAGTTTTTATAATAAGAAAATTAATTTAAGTAGGGTTTGTATGTGAAGTACCCCTCTCAGTGGTCCGATTCAGATGATTGCCACAAATGTGCTGCGTCTGGTAAAATAAAGCTTCGTGCAAAATTTCAGCAGTGTAGCTCAAAAACTGAGGGACTAGTTTGCATACATACAGACAGACGGACATGGCTAGATCAACTTATCTCGCAGATCAAGAATATATATACTTTATGTGGTCTCCTTCTGTGCATTACACACTTCATAACAAACTCTAAAACTATTCATTACGTGAAAAGTTAAAAAATTGCGCGATTGTCATCGTACACGTGATAGAAGTGCAACTTCTTCATAACAGACCGAGAAAGAGAGGATCATCTCAAAATACATACAATATTTGTATATAAAATATTCTGTCGAGTCTATCGTCTACGTATACGTCTATCCCCTCTTGACCAAAAATTATATTAACTGTAAGCTTTTGTGTGTTTCTCGTTCTCTTTTCATGGTTGTTTTTGTAAAACACACAAGCTGGTTGCTTTCTTATTTTTGTCGTAAATATTTATATAAATTGTTTTTGTTGTGTAATTGTATTCGAGATTTTCCGACTATACCGGTGGCTTTTTCAAAAATCTTGTTATTTATTGTAGATATAGCAATAGAAATATACACTCTGTGAACATTTTAAGTGTGTTAATAATACTTAATCGTAAAACGTGACCATTTCTTATTATTTCACTCTAAATTTTTGCCCAGCACCGTTTTATGTTGTTTAAGTTCTTGTAAATCTTCCTTTACTTCCATCGGATTTTTCTCATTTTATCTGTAAAGTATAGTTTATTAAGTTGTTTTTTAAAAAAGAGTAAAACAAAATCGATTTCCGGTTTATTTTATTTTCAATTTCTCTTCAACTTACATGAAATATGTTTTTTGTTTTTGAAACTAAAATAATATAAATATTAAACATTTTTTTATTAATAAACTAAATTCTTATGAATTTACTGATATTTCTTTATATGTATATATTATTTTAGATTTTCAATAATAATGTAATTATGTAAACAAACTGTGTGTGAAGGTAAGAAAGAAAGAAATATCTGTATCTAAATAACTAGGACAAATTCGAAATCAGCGACCTCGTATTAGTAACTTATAAACACTAAAATATTTCATTCGCCAAAAAAAAGTTTGATTTTGTTGAGCTATGTTATCGATAATCTCAATAAGCTTTTAGTAATCGTCTTAGTAATTGTCTTTTTCTCTCAGTTCCTAAGAACCATCATTTCAGATTTGTTTAAGTTGTTAAGTTTTAACAGCAACACTTTTCGAGATTTTCTGCCATGAATTTTATAATCTAAATATCGTTTGCTATTATTACAATATCGTCCGCATATAAAAGAAACTTTATGTTAATAACTTCAATGGCAATACTGTACCCATGCAAGTCATTCAAATAAAGGACAAAAGCAATGATGACAGAAGACACCCTTTTTTTACTCGCAAAACTGAGTCAAACACGTCTGAGAGTTCCTCTTTCGTCCGAACTGCAGATTTTGTTTTGCTATATACTTCCGCAATTAATCTTATTACGAGTATCTTTCTAGACACTCCTATTTCTTGTTATTTGAAAATTAAAGACAAAAAAGGGTATACCTTTCTCTTTTCGTAAAGCTTAAACTACATAATTGAAACAAGATTATTTATATTATTTATAGTTGAGTACCCTTTTTTGAAACCTGCTTGAAATTCCTTTAGAATATTTCACTTTTCTACCTAGTTATAAAATCTCGTTTTAACTACTCCCATCATAACTTTTACCATACAATTCATAAAAAAAATTTTGCAATAATTACTAGGCAAGGGATTTCCCTTTTTGGATATGGGACAGATTATGGACTTAACAAAACCTTAAGTTATATTTTAATGTTCAAACAATAAATTGAGGCAGTTCACAAATTCAGATAAGAGCTCATCATTTGTTATAAGCCTTATTTGCTTTAGTATTTTCTAACACCAGTTTGACCTCTGCTGCCGTTACCCGAACATCCAAATCTTCATCTCTATGTACTAAAACTTTTTGTAATGTTTGCGAACGATTTAGAATGTGATTGAAATACTCCCTAAAATTTCCTCCTGTAATTTCTGAATGTATTTGGAATTTTGTATTTCTCAACTGGTTAACTAGTGTTCATCCATCTTTCCCACCTCTTATCCTGTTAATTTGGATGTCGACATTCCTAAAATACACATTACTTTTTAATAATTATTTTTTTGGCTTGCGACTAAGCACTTTTCTTGATTCACTATACTTGCACATTTCTTGTAGGCTGCTAATAGTTTCAATGAAAGTTATCTCTCATTATAACATTTCATATCAAACCATTTATTTGTGGGAACAATTGAACTTTTCCTTTCTTAATATCTGGCACCGACTATTTGATTATACGGGCCAAATCCAACAATTGTATTTCATTTCCACGCTGCCTATATTTGCATAAACTATCTGTTATTGACTTCTGGTATTAAGTTTAACTCGTTTTCCGTTCTCAAGGCCTCAATATGACCTTCAACGGATTGCTTTAGTTCTCGTATGTCATGTTTTGTCGCCAAACCGTTGTTTTCATCACGAAGTCTTGTAATTTTTTCGAATTAATCTGTTGGACGTCCTGTATTGCCAATATTATATCATGTAGAAATAGCTCAGGTAATGTTTCAGACAACTTCTTCTTTGGAGCGTTTGATTTTATGTTCCATTGCATATTATTAAATTAGTTTCTTTATTGGCTTTGCTTCGACAAATACTGTGATGATATCTTAAAGGCAAAAACAAAATAAATGAAAATAGCAGCAAATCAAAACATAACGGGAACTTGCAGTGCTTGCTCTGCTTTTACTTTTACATTCCACTAAAGTAAGTCTGCGAAAATGAAATTATTCTCTTACGTTATTTATATTTTTCTATTCTTCTTTTATGGCAGTATAATTAAGTATAAGTTTTACACCTTTTATGCGGTTAAATTAATTTTTGTCATTGTGTCTATTTTTTTCTCTAAAACCAGATATATTTATATGAGCACTTTAAAAAACACGTCCTGCCCGTCTTGAGGTTTATTTTTGAAGCTTATAGCATTATGAATATCTCTTAAGTTATTTACACTCACATACACATATAGTTTCCCACAAAAACTAATCACTAATTATCTCATAAATTTTAACTATACATGCACAAGTCTACTTTCCAATTTCAAAGCGAAATTACTTGACGTTGTTTTGGTCTTTATCAAAAAAACAAAAAAAAAGCCCCCCGAAATAAGAGTATCTTCGACTATGCCGAAGATGTAATACTCTTCACGCAGCCCCTAGAAATTGTTTTTTGTATGAGAGCTATACGATTCAGTAATCCTAGTATCTTGAAATTTACAAGGTTAATGAATATGATCACATACTTATTGTGTCAACATTTCAAGGTGATAGCATGAAAACCAAAAAAGTTTTTCTCATAATAACATGAATTTGAGTAGGAGCTTGTATGCGAGGTACCCATCCTGATAGTCCGAGTCAAATTTAATTTTGATAGCACAAAAAACAAATAAGTTTTTCTAATAAGAACGTTAATTAAAATGCGGATTTGTATGTGGGGTGCCCTATCTGTGGTCCGATTTGGGTCGTTCCGACAAATAAATTGTCCGGGGTAAAAAAAAACGTATGTACAAAATATTAGCTCTCTAGCTCAAAAACTGAAGGGTTCGCGTAGAGACAGACAGACGGATTGGCTAAATCAACTCGTCTCATCGAGCTGATCACAAATATAAATACTTTATGTGGTCTGCAATGTCTCCTTCTGTGTGTTACAAACTTTATGATAAACTTATAATACTCTTCACTCCCGTGAAGAGTATAAAAAAGGAGAATCTGCATGTAATGGTGAAACGAATAGATGCATGGTAAAAAAGACTACTTAAAACGCGAAATGCATTTCACGTTCTTATTCGTATAAATATTAATAATATATTGCAACAACTACATACAAATATAAGAATTATGTATTGCACATGATAATATTATCCACCAGGTGATGAGTTTGAGTCTTTAGAACATATTTACATCAAAAAGTCAATTTTGTAAAAAACTAGAATTTTAAACAAAACAAAAGGAAGAGAATTCAAATTTTATGACTTAAGTTTATGTTTTTATATACAATACATAGGTAACTTGTCCAAAAAAAAACAAACCGCACATACATTTTTTAGTTTATAAGTCAAAATTTAACCATCGCTATTGATGTTTCAAATGCTTACCTAAATTTTTGAATTTGCTGTTAGTATCTTAATCCCAAAGGAATAGTTATTTAAACACTTAAAAACTTTATTAAAGCAACAGTAGAAATGATTTTCAATATTAGGTAATTGGTTTCACTCGATTAAGAAAGTTAAAAACAATGTTTTAAGAAAACAGGGTAATATCATGCTATAGATGAATATTCAAAAGCCGTTATTTATTCTCTATTTAATAAATTCCGGTATTCTTGCGAACTTTACACGAACGAACTACTAAATAGACAACGACTCATCAAGGCTATATTCAAATTGTCACCTTGGTTTTGTTAATTGTTTTCTTTTTAATGTTTGTAGCTAAATAAAATACACTAACATTCTCTCAAATACATTATTAAAACTTATTTCAGTTTTAATATGCAATTATTGATTAGTTTTTATATGTTGCTTTGTATTTTTTGTAATACTTAAAAAAAAAACACCATTTTGAGTGCAATTTAAATTTGATAAATAATACTATTTAAGAATTTCACATAGCAAGAGTTTGTATACGAATGATGATATATTCGTTACGCGAATGGTTTTTATGAAAATGTAATGTAGTAAACGGCGGGAGAAGCGACACCATTAGCAATACTAAAAGCAAAAATAGAAGCAGCACATTACTCCCAGCGTAAACTACATGAAGGAGCAACAAAACCACCCTGATCCAGGCAATAACACAAAATGTAGAGCAAAGTGTTAACAAAATCCAGAAGACAATATAAACGAACTAGAAAGTAATCAACGTATGGTCATACATATATTCGTATATTTTGTTCTATTGTTGTGTAAACCGTCATTTAAAAATAACCACTCACTCATACAGACACATATGTATGGACACACTTCAATAAATAGGGACTAACGGGGCTTTTACGACTTGTAAAAGTAAGCACACGTATTCATGCGCTTTTGATGAGCGCAAACCTATTGTTCGTGTGCATTATTTATGTGTTTAAGTGTATTATTGGGTATTCATTTTATTGCCATATGGAAGAATTTTGCCGATGTTCGCTTATTCGTTTTCGTTTCTACTCAAAATGAAAGAATTTGTTGTTCACCCATTCGTGTTGAACGAATCGTATTTATTGCCTTTTCATTATCATTGGAAAGAAGAAATTTGGGCTAATGAGTATATAACTTAATTTTGTATTAAGAGGATATAATAAATTCTTCCATTACTTAATTTTTAATAGAACTTCCAACCAAGGCTTTCAAGTCTTTGTTAAAAAATATATTCAGCGGTGACACAGAAAACACTTCCTCCTCAATTCCACCAGTTCTCCGTAGTTTTTGAATCCTCCTTTGTTTTTTTGCGTTGTGAGTTGCGCTGTTAAAAAGTCGGGATTTAGGTATGGCACCCGATATTTTTCAGATTCTTACAAATGATGTACTTTATGTATTCTCCATTTAAAATACACGACCGTTTTTTTTTACACAACAATTCCGGACTAACGGTCGGATGCTTCTTATCAGTTTTTTTATACGACAATAACAATACGTTTAACTAATTATTATCCCACTAGTGAAATATAGAAGTGAAATATATTGAAAGATTTGTGGTTTTCTTTTGTAATTACACAAATTTACAAAACATTTGGTGACCCCGACGTTGTTGTTGTTGGTTTCGCACACGCATATAAGTACCGTTTCTACCATAATAATACATAAAAGCAGTTACAAATTTGCTACACACATACATCCGCGGTGTGCAGGTTTTCAGTTCAACTGTTATTCATGCTAGCCAGACTTTTGTGTTACATATATTTTAACCTTTAACCTTAATTCTGTGTATAATATTTTCAAATATTATTATGTGTAGGTATAATCATTATCGGCTTGCGTCTTGTGTGTAGTTCGATGCCAAGAGAAATTACGCTTATACGCAACTACCGTTTCTACCTTGAAACGTTTAACAACAAAAATATATAACATATAATAGAACCAGACCTTAAGCAGAAGAAGTACCCCGGACCCCGCAAAACCCAAGGGTGGAGTCTCTCCAGAAGGTAATAAGCCTTCCGTCACGGTAGGAGCTCACGATTCCGGTGCCGCCGTGAAAGCAGTAAAGAGAAGAAACAGAGCTAAGGGAATAGGCAGTGGAGAGTCCGTCTAGATGCTTTAGTTATCGAGGCAAAGGATGGAAAATTGTACAGTGACATTGTGCGGAATATGACATCGATATCGATGATGCTACTGATATGGAAAACATTTTCTTAGCCTGAAAGAAACAGTTTGAGATAAAGATAGTCATAGGAAATATCATAAGCCTCCGTCTTGCCTATGCTGGAACACAGCACTGCTCATTAAAGCCGGCAGAATAAAAATAGGTTGTACACGCTGCAGAATCCAGGAGCGGCAGTAGACTCGCAGATGCTTCAAATGCATAGAACTTGGGCTCATATCTAGTGCATGTAAGAGTGCGGTAAACAGAAGCAACCTGTACTAGCAATCCACCGTGTTTCGTCTGTGCTACGAATCAACTGGGTGACACCAACCACCTAGCCCGAAGACGAGACTGAACCGTGGCACGCGAAGTGAGCACGAAATAAATGTTCAAGTTACTGCAACTTAACTTGAACCATTGTATTGCGGCCCAAAATCTGCTTTCTTGAGCGAGCCATACAGGTGTGGTAATGATGATTTCTGGATCTGTGACATAGACCGCAAAGCCACTTACGTTCATAAGTCCCTCCCTGTTCAACTCCTCCAAGTGGACTCTGAACGACTTATACAATGCAAGTGATCACCAAGCCATACTCTACGATGTTACTGCGGATAACAATATCCCCAGAACACAGGGATATTCGGTTAGGAAGGGCTACAGAGAATCTACGCCCTACAGGCACCAGCTTTTGACCGACTTGCAAAAGATATGGCCATGAAATGTGAGTCCAGCATGCAACTCAAAAGATCTCATAACCGCAAACAGAAGGCAGTATTCTGGTGGAATGATGATACTGTGTTAGCGAGACGTAACTCTATCCTGGCACGAAGAGTCAAGTCATTTTTTCGAATTGCGGGGGAGTTACCACTCGCAGAGAATGATCCGTTGGCAACACTGTACCCGCAGCAGCAACAAAACCCCGTTCGCTACAGGAGATGTCCTGTTAGTATTGAAGTGAATCAGAAGCGGTCTCGAACAGAGCGATGACACTGCGGCTCTTCGCGGATCTATTTAACCTCTTCATATCTGAAGGGATCTTTCCATCCTGCTGGAAAAACCAGAGACTGGTGCTCATAACCAAACCAGGGAAACCGGCCGTCCCGTTAAGGCCGTGTTGATAATATTGAGTTCATTTGTGTGAAAATTTCATTTGAAAATTCTTGTTTATTTATACTACTAACTACATTTAACTACGGTTAAAAAAGTTTTTTTCATTTGCTAAAGACACTGATAAGGTTTTAATCATGGGAGACTTCAATCTTCCAAACATTTCTTAGATAGCATCCAAAGATTGCAATTCTGTTATATCATCAGCAAGTTGTGAGTTTGTTGAATATAGTTCTGCGCCTACCTATACCTAGAGGTACAAAATTTGTAGTGGTACGATTAGGGACATTAAATTAAGTTGGCTCAAAAAGCCCTGGCGAAAAAAAATTTCAGAAGGCATAATTGTTTTTGTGAAGTTGTGTTGGAATGTGAGGGAGAACGATTAGATACTTCCGTTGTTCAAATTTCAGTTCGATAGCACAAAACACAAAAATATTATTTCTAATAAGAACATGAATCTAAGTAGTGTATTTCGATAGAAGGTGTGGACATATTCAGCTGATTCCGAAAAATATGCTGCGTATGGTAAAAAGAAACCAGCAAGCCTTTTTTTGGGGATAGGGTGATAACTAAAATAAAAGTGCCGTAGCAAATATACAGTTTAGTCCTCGACATAATTATTCCACCGTCTCTGTACAAAAGCTTCGTACAAAATTTCAGCTCTCAAAAACTGAAGGACTAGTTTGTATACATACAGACAGACAAGCAGACGGATATGTCTAAATCAACTCGTCTTGTCATACTTATCAAGAATATATGTCCTCTATGGGATCTACGATGTCTCCTTCTTTACAATTCACTACGGGCCTCTAAGTTAAAAATATTGCTGGACGATCATTGCGGAGACGGGATGAATTTCTTGTATGAACAAGAGCTCTGACCAATGGATTCACATGCTGAACGAGTTTATCCCCATATAAACGTTTCCGCTTCGAACACTCATCTTTTACAAACAGTACATTAAGGTCTTTGTGGATGTCTACATTTCTGATATACCATGGAGCGCCTGTTATTGTCCTGAGAATTTTAGATTGAGCTCTTTGAATAATCTCAACATTACTCGCGCTTGCGGTGCCCCATAATTCTGAACCATATGTCCAAATTGGTTTAATGATTGAGTTATACAAAAGAACCTTATACTCAAGTCGCAGGCCAGATCTAGAATTGATTAGCCAGTGGAAACTTTGTGCTCTAAGATTCATTTGAACTTTTTTAGATTCAATGTGCATCCTCCATGTTAGACGCCTATCTAAGTGAACACCAAAATAGATTACATCCTGAGTTTGAGGAATTGTGACTCCATTTAAAGTGACTATATCACAGTTCTTACGGTTTAGTGTAAAACTGATGTGCTTACATTTTTGCTCGTTAACTTTAATCCTCTAGTTAGATAACCACTCTTTAATTATTATAAGGTGATTGGCCAGGTCTGATAAAGCTTTGTCTGGGCAGCGATGTGCTTAGTTCAATTGAACTTTTTAAAAGAGTGAGTCAAAAATTCTTTAATGAAAATTGACATTTTAGGCCCAAAACAAAGAACCTCTAGTTTAAGAATTATGATTTCGTCTAAACAAACAATTTTAGTTCCAAAATATGGAGAAATACTACAATATTAAATTTATAAAATATTAATTCCATATAAAGTGGTTACTCAAATGTTTTCACTTAACTTTTGTTTGTAAAGATAGGAGGAGTCAAAATTTTTGGAGTTTGTTAAGTGAAGCTGTCGCGAATTCTGCATGATTTAAAGTGGTTTGCAGAGCCAAGATTTTACAACTATCAATTTGAAAAATAACAGAATTTTCAATGGAAACATAATTAATAAAATAAAATTTGATAATTCAATTAAAAACACCGGATTAATACAAAGCGCAGAATGAACGATTGGTGAACAAACGAAAGCATACTAATCTCGGTAGATGAACAAAAGTACAAGATACTTGTATAATAGATTACAATTATTGTAACTTGTGTCTAACATTTTATCTATAGGGAAAGCTCAAACAGTTGCTATTGTATTTTTTTTTTAAACTAAGGAGATATTATGTAGAAGTTTCAATGCTCTGTGTCAATTACAATATGCAAACTTGATCAC
>JBANCV010001723.1:0-12760 GCA_037040105.1 Amiota albilabris
AAACCGGCCGATTTTTTTCGCAACGGAATTCGTATGCTACCAGAAAGATGGGAAAAAGTAGTGGCTAGCGACGGACATTACTTTTAAACATATAACCATTTTTTCTCAATTAAGGCTCATAATATGAAAAATATCCGCGCACCAATAATATTTTTTGTGTTGATGAGTATAGGATGCCAGCTCTTGCTTTTTACATTCTTATACTTCACCTCCGCATGTATAAACAATTAATTTTTTATTAAGATTGGTGAAACATTTTCGAAAGTTTTATCATCAGTTCTATTAATATTATTAATAGATTTTGGATTATTGTTAGTTGTGAATAGTTTAAATAAACAAAAATTTAAAATATGTCGCGTTTCCACACATAAACACACATCAAATCTGTTGACAGACAGAATGACAAGATCAAACAAATAGTTATTCAGAAATCATAACTTCAGGGTTAAGTGATTCACGTGTTAAAAACTTCACATCGGTATATCTGGCAACGCGATAATACTATGCCAAATTCATACCGAAGTAATTTTCCATCTCAAGTAATAGTATGTCCAATTGTTTTCATCGAGCCTGGTGTGAAAGTCAATGTGACTTAATATCGGGAAATTATTTTGAAAGGTGCTTTAAAGCCGTGGGCATGCAAACATTTCGGTCGTACACCAACAACAAGACTCGGCACAGTCTCATAAAGAGGCAGTCAACCGTGTGAACCAAGACTGGTTAAAAAACCGTGTTCCACACTTCATTTTGTCCACACAATACCATTCGAATTCGCCAGATGCAAATCCAATGGACTATTCCAATATGCCAGTATGAATGCTCTGAAGAAATTCATTGTTCGGGCTAAAATACCGCAAGATCATATTCGTGCAGCATGCAACTCATTTTTTTAACCGTTTGTAGCTAAAGTGAATATATTCTAAAATTTTTACCACACGTTTTTGTAATTTGAATCAATAAAAAATAATATCACACAAAAAAACCAGTTACGATGCAGTTATCCTAGCATCTCGAAATTTACATGGTAAACGGATATGAACTAGAAACTTATTGTGTCCAAATTTCAAGGTGATAGCATAAAAAACAAAAAAAAAATTTATAATAAGAACATGAATTTTAGTAGGGAGCTTGTATAGGAGGTACACCTCCTGATAGTCCGTGGGTATTGAAATTGTAGTGGCTAATGTATATGGGTCAAACACTTCCAGTATTCAAATTTCATGTCGATATCACAAAAAATAAAAAAGTTTTACTAATAAGAACATTAATTTGACTTTAGGCTTTGTACTTTGTATTGTCCGACTAAAAAAGAAACCTATGTACAAAATTTCAGCTGTCTAGCTCAAAAACTGAGGGACTAGTTCGCGTACAGACGGATAGACGGCCATGGCTAAATCAACTCGTCTCACGAGCTGATCACAAATATATATACTTTATGTGGTCAGTGATATCTTCTTCTGTGTGTTACAAATTTCATGACAAACTTATAATACTATTCACTCCCGTGAAGTGTATAATAAACCAAAACACAAACAAAAAATATGAGTCTCAGGCGCTCACCTCAGCAAGGCGCTCTCCGCAGCCTGTTTCTAGCCGTACAGCGGCAACTAAATTAAACGGTTCAGCACCATCCTCTGGAAATAACGGAACCAACAACAAAAGCCACACCAACAATAGCAGGCACCAATGGGAAAGCGAGCGATGAAAACGGGAGTACTCTCTCAGCTAGCGTTACTTCGATCAAGGAAAGCTCTAAGCTATCAATCAGACTAGCAACTTCGTGGTTTACTGGCTGCGCTACACCATTCGCATCACCAGCTTTAGAGTGCGAAGAAAAGCACTCTCACAAAAGCTTCACGAAAGATCTTACAAAGTGCATTTCAAACCTTACCGCTATTCCGGATTCAACCAAAGCGTAAGCCAAGTCCGCAAAAAAACATGAATAATAAGAATTCTAAGAAATGAAAATCGGATGATAACGCAGTTCAGCAGCAGAATAGAATTGCAATTCTGTCCACTTGCGACAATGGTGTTGCAGTGAAAAATATCACAAGCGCAGGTAGTAGTAAGTTTAAACCACCCTCCCATATATTTAAGAAAAAAAAAGAGTTCAAATGACATAGTGAGCAGCTTAACGAAACTGTTAGGTGATAATAACTTTCGTTAAGCTGCTCACTATGTCGCTCTTATGAAAGGCAACATTCATGAAACTAAAATTCAAAATTATGACGAATCAAACTGTAGGCAGCTTGTCAGTCATTTCGATTTACAACACAAGCCATACTACACGTAGCAAAAGGCTTATTAAGGGTATAGAACATTCTGTAAGCCTATCCGAAGTATAGACTGCATTGGAATTATCGGGTTTCAAACCAAAGTCTATTTTTAACATAAAGAATAAAAATAAAGTACCGCAACCAATGTTCCGTATTGAACTGGAGCCTAATACCACAAAACCAAAAAAGAGTGAGGTACATCCCACATATAATATGCGGTATCTTCTTCACAGTAAACTACCAGTAGATGAACATTATAAACGTCAAAATCAAAGACGGAATTATGTTATACCCGGAATATTGAAAAATGTTATCAATAACAATGAAAAATATTTGATGAAATAAAGTTGCTTTGTTATATAAAAAAAATTGTTGAAACATAATTATCATTTTCGGAAGTTACTTTTCTAACAACCCAACACTATTCATTACGTGAAGAGCATAAGAACAGATTTGTCTCATCAACCACCTTCCGTATTAGTCTATGAATAAATTGATTAATCGTTCCAAATGGCTCAAATGCATATTATTTTGAATAAATATTACCTTTGAAACAAAATAGCATGCTTGTTGAACAAACAACAACAAAATGCATGCAAACAACTTGTGTGTTGCACAAAAACAAGCGAATGCACGAAGAAGAGAAAACGAGAAACACACGAAGATGTGTTGTGTTCGCTTTTGTGTTAGTTTGTGGACAAGAGAGGGCAGAAGGCAACGTAAACACATCGTCTTTCTTCTATGCATAGCATGCTCATCTTTTTATTTTTTGTTCTCAGTATTAGTCTTACCAGAAAATACATATCCCGTCTTGAAGCTCACTCTAACCGTCTAGTCACTGTTAACAACACACCCCGACTCAAGAGGGGTCACCCCCTGGACCTTCCTTTCAGGTTTCCCGAATGTTTTTTTGTGTTACTTTTTGTCATGGTTATGTTATGTAACTGATTGTAAAAGAAGAAAAAAAAAAGTCTTCTTTCGCAAAAATTGTACACGGCAAATACGTGCACTGTACATTACTGAAGTGAGCAATATGAATGTATTAATGCTCATGTCTAATGCGAATGTTGTATTTGTTTTAAGAGGACTCTCTCTGTCGGGTTTTAAGAAGTTTCAGTTCTGTGTACGATGGCACACGGCTAAGTGCTTCGTCTCTAGTTTCTCGTGTCTGTTCAAAACTTCTACAATTGATTTATGAGCTTCATGCAAGGCGCTTAATCCAACAGATAGGTCTGACCATTTGAGAGACTTTCAACAACTCTTTTTAAACCTAAATGTTCTGTCAATACATTCCATCGATGGGAAATAAGTTGTAAAATTTGTGAACTTCTTAACTCAAAAACTCATGCACACCCAGCAGCATGGACACCTACCAAGATTAGTGAATTTCTCGCACATCGTACAAAGGTAGTAAATTCATCGAAGTTTAAAGAATTTGATAGTGCTTTAATATTGCAGAAATACAACCTTTTCGCATGGTAGAGGTTGAGGAGTTCCGCAAATTTTTCCATCTTTTAAATCCTCGCTATGAGTTGAGTTACCGAGTCGTTCAAACTAAAAAAACGACAACCTAGTAAATACGTGTGAAGTTAAAGTTAAGTTCCAGTGCATTTTGAAAAATGTTGAGCATTGCGCAATCCGTCTGTGTGTATGCAAACTAGTCCCTCAGTTTTTGAGCTAGAGAGCTGAAATTATTTACGAAACTTTCTTTTTACCACATTCAGCACATTTATGGGAATCAGAGGGTTCCTCGCATAATACCCCCTACTCAAATTCATGTTCTTATTATAATTTTTTTTTTATTTTATGCTATCACCTTGGACACAATAAGTTTCTGATTCATATTCATTAACCATGTAAACTTCATGATCATAGGGTTACCAGCGGGGGTACCTCACATTCAAACCCACATCGAAGATACCTTTCTTTAGAAATAAGTTTAGTTTTGTTTAGAAAAGAAACCCTATTTTTTATTTAATACGATACTATCGATGGTGTATTTTTTTTGCAGACTATCATTACAAGTTTTTTTTTTTTTTTAACAATCGGAAGCTATCGATAGTTTGACACCTCTAATATGTTTATAATTACGTATTAATTGTTTAATATTTTGTTAAAAGTTTGATATGCTATGAAATTTTAATAATATTTATTTCTTTACCACTACTCTGGTATTTGAAAATATAATTAATAGTTACATTTCAATGTGTACATAAGATACATTTTTTTGTGTAATTTTAAATAGGAAATGTTGAATAGGTACAAAAGTAAATATTTGGAGGTATGTATGATTCGCTAAACCGAAGATAATTTGCTGTCTTAATTGGTATGACAATAATCTGTTGATATATTTTCATTGAAATCAAGACAACAGAAAATAATAAAGTTGTTTGGTCCAAAAAAAATATTTTCAAAAGAGCTTAATAAAATTCGTCTATATTTTATTAAATTTCAGGTGGTTGTGCGATGGTGTTCCTTGCTAAAACCAATGTAGGGAATGCAAAATACGCACTGAAGCGTATGTATGTAAATAACGAACACGATCTGAATGTGGCCAAGCGGGAGATACAAATTGCGGTAAGCGAATCAAAATTCATTTGATACTGCCGCCTCAATAAAATATATTTGTTTTGCAGAGTAATCTTAGTGGACACAAAAACATTATAGGTTATGTTGATTCCAGTATTAATCCAATGGGCAATGGTATATATGAAGTGTTACTTTTGATGCCTTACTGTAAACATCACATGCTGGCCATGATGAATGCAAGGTTCAAAATATTAATTTATTTTTATTATAATCAGTTAACTATGTTATTTTTTCTCCATGGAGAGGTTAATGAATGTGCCAGAGACCTGCTTGAAATTATTCATATACCGTTTTGTCCGATTCGTCTGATGCAAAATTTAAGCTCTCTAGCTCAAAAACTAAGGGAATAGCTTCATACATATAGACGGACATAGCTAAATCAAATCATCTCGTCGAGATGGGCAAGAATATGTTACTTTTATGGGGTCTTGAATGTCTCCTGTTTATTAATTTACATTACATTATTCATTGCGTGAAGAGTATAAAAACTAGATTAAAAAAGTTTTTTTTAACGTGAAAACGTTGCTCTTTCAGAAATTCAAAAATTGCCGCCTTTCTTTTCAATATATGATGTCTCGTAACTCAAAAGCCGTAGCGCCAAGTAATTTATATCTTCTGAAAATATAAGATGTTGTAATGCCTGTAAGATGAAACTTGTTATTGCATGTCATGTCATCAAGAAGGGAGGGGTGTTTAAAAACGTATCCAAAATTGATAAGAATGCTTTTCTTTTAAAACGTATTGCTTGAGAACGGCTTACCCTATTTAGCGGATTTTTGTTTCGTTGTGTTCGTTATTATAGGCCAATTAGAAGAATATGGAGGACAGTTTTTAAAAAATCCATAAGAAAAGTTACAATAAATAAAATTCAAATCAAAAAAGAAATTTTGCAAGTAAAACTAGCGGCGCTAGGCAAAAATTTTAAGTGAAAAAAAAAAAATCTTTACTTTTTTTCGATTCTGTATCTCATGACCCACACTAGGTAGACACTTCAAATTTTCACAAAGTCTGTATATCTATTTTCATATCCACAACAAAAGACTGGACAGAATATTTTGGATGCAATTGTTGTATTTATTTTAAGAAGTTTCACTTCTATCACGTGTACGATGGCACACGCGGAATTTTTTTCGTTATATCCGAACGTAAAGTTTTTTCTTTAAATTAAAATTAAATTTAAAAAAAAATTTATTTCCAGATTACATGTTGGGTTTACCGAGCAGGAAGTGCTTACCATATTTTGTGATATCGCTGAAGCAGTTTCTCGATTACACTATTGCCAAACGCCCATTATTCATCGCGATCTCAAAATTGAAAATATACTACAAAACGACATTGGCAATTTTGTTCTTTGCGATTTTGGTTCCGCGACGGCTAAGATACTCGATCCGAAAACACATGGAGTCTCTGCCATTGAAGAGGAGATTCTGAAATACACGACATTATCGTATAGAGCCCCTGAAATGGTAGATCTTTACAGCGGTCAGAACATATCTGCAAAGGTCGATATTTGGGCTCTTGGATGCTTATTATACAAATTATGTTTTTTCAATCTACCTTTTGGAGAAAGCTCACTGGCCATACAAAGTGGACAGTTCTCAATACCAGACAACTCCAAATATTCAAAAGGGATGCATCAATTAATAAGATATATGCTCGAAACGGACGTAGAAAAGCGACCTAATATATGGCAAGTCTGCGAAGTGGCATTTCGTTTGGCGGACAAGGATAATCCAGTAATAAATTTGCACGTATGAAAACATTTGCTAAATATCTACTAAATAATTCTTGATTAAAAATACTGAATTTGCAGAAAATACCCATCCCAAAATTTGAACTATTAATTGTGCCTCCATTTGATTCAGAAATTAAACGCATATCATCAATTGCTACTTCAAAAACAGCAAAACCGCAAAGTGTACCAATAGAATCAGGCACAAGTGTAGCGCCACGTCGGAGACCAAAGGGGTCCTCATCCGTACAGGTTCAAAAATCACTTGGTCTTGGGCTGCCGCCAAATACTTCACCCCGCAATAATATAATGTCGCCACAACCTCAACAACAGCCAGTAATAGAACAGTTTCAAGCAAACTTTCCTAAAATAGAAGAAATAACAACTACAAAAATAGACGCGGAAGGAGCTGAAGTGCTTAATAGTTTATTTGAATCAAGTTGTTATGCAGATCCGTTTGTTGAACACGATGAAATTGCTATTTCTAGCGATACAAGTGTTATTGCAGAAGTACCACAACTTGGCATTACTGAAGTACAGCATTCTGGTACAAGTACTCCTAAACAGCTTATGCTTACAACACCTAAAACAGCTACCAGCGTTATAACAGGTCATCGACGAAATGTTAGTGATACTTCAGCTTTCAATAAGTAAGTATTTTTTTGAATTGTACTCAAAAGATAATGTTGTTTTTTGTGTCCATGTTTCTCTTTTTGTGTGCTTTCTTTTCTGATCTGTCGTGCGCTCTCGGTATTATTGTATTTTCATTTATGTTTTATCTTCTTTTGTAATCATCTTTAAAATGTAGCCAAACAAGTCAAGAAAACGATGATAATCCCATGAGCCAGTAGTTCTTAAGAAACTGCAATGAATAATCAACACACATTAACACTATTAAAAATCCCGATATTGATAATTTCTGTTATTATAAAGTACCTACATATTGTGCATCCATTTTCTTCCTTTTGTAATATTCGTCAAAACCTTTATTTTAATTTTTAAACAAATCATATCAACAATGACATCCATATGCAATAGAACATTTGCCAATGAGACGAAAAAATTTTTGGCTTCGTATAATCACAGTGCTGCTAACAGTGGCAAAATGAAATCAAGTGGATTATCTATGCATTACACAGGCTCTAGTCCTTTAATTTATTCAACGGCATCTCTGGGTATTCAGACCTCTATTTCCAATAGCGAATTAAGATGCCAAAATGATGATGACACGAAACCATTTTTAAGAGGATGCCCTTTACAGAAGCACGTTGATGCTTGGAATCCATTTGAGGAACAGCCATTCAGTCAAATGACTGAAGATTACATTTTTGAAGCAGAGTTTGATAAATTACGTCAACGTGGAAGTCAAGGCAGTATGAATTTAATTATTATAGTTAGTTTGAGTAGTAAAGCTATATTATCACTGTCCATCTACTCTTTAGGTATAACGACAAACCCCACTTGCACTACATCAACGCTAAATCCTACCGAACATAACGTGTTTTCATCCACGCAATCGCATTTTACAACTAAAGGCCAGCGGACCGACTCGCCACTTGTTTTCGAAGACCCTTTTGCTTCAGCGCCGTTCAGTCTACCAATAGGTCTCCATGAAAAGGCAGCAGTGCTATGGAAAACCGGAGGTAAAGCATGAAATTTCTTCTTTCACTGTATTTGATATCAATAGTCCAAAACTAAATATTAGATTTTCAATTTAAATAGGACAAAACATTAGCTTCGGTTCAACCGAATGTTATATACCTTTCAAACAAATAACGAAATAAAGAAAAAGTTACGAAGTTATAAAGTTAAGTTTATCTTAGAAATGCTAAAAATTTAATAGCATGTTTATGTAGTAGAAATGTAAAATAACAGTAAGAAATGGAGAAGTAGTCATAAGCATACAATTGATAATTAAATCCAACATGATTTATTGTCTCGAACGGTTCAGTTTCTGAAAAAGTTTTTTTTTTATCCCAAAGCGCAGCAGTGTTAACATTAAATTAATTGATTAATTTGATTAAATAATCCCTTAATGTTGCCAATTCTACATTAGAGAAATAATGGAAAATCATTATAGAGATTTCACAAAACACTTTTATTAATTCATGCGACTAGTCCCGGCTTCGCACTGGTGCATCTAATTATATATGTATAAAAATGAATTGCCCCATTTTTCACTGACGGCATTTTAATGCGTTTATCGCAGCTGAAAACATTCGTTGTCATACTTCCGTTATCCGACGACGATATAGCGGGCAACTGTCATTGCCTGTGATTGTGTCAGCCAACAAAGCATGCGGATATCGTTTTGAGCATTTGTTTTCGATCATGCACGGTGATTACCGGTTGTGATTGCCACACGGTCCATGAATCATGTTCGTCGTCACTATTTTAAACAACTCTGTGACGGAATATGTGGATGGCCCCTAAGTCGTCGATAATTTTAAAATATTCTTTCTACTTAGGAATAGGGCGGCGTTTGTTTGTTGAACATATTCAATAAATGCTTTTTTAGATCTCGCTCGTTTAATATCACCAGATTACGCTTTACTACCAGACCGGAATTGAAATCAAAAAAGTTTTCTTCCTGGTGGCGTGTATTATTGGCTGTATGAAAATCAAAAACAAAAATCTAGATTTTACCGTTCATTTTGAAAATAACGGGATCTAAATGTAGCAATTAGTAAATATGGGCACCAAAAAGTCTGCGTTTACTTTGTTTGATAAATATCGAATTGTTGAAAACGTAAGTGAAATGTATAAAAAAAAAATTTGTGCCGAAACTGCCAGAAAAATGTTACGTAAAGCTGGTTATCATGGAAGATTCGCTTAAAAAAAACTATGCGTTTCACTTGTGAACAGACGAAGGCGCATTGAATTGGCTCATAACTACATAAATGAGCCTCCGGAATTCTAGAAACAAATCATATTCTCAGATGAAAGTGTATTTTGTATTTTTTGCATAAAAGGTCGTCAAATTGTGTGGCACAAATCAAGAAAGGCGCTGAAGGAGCAAAATCTTGTTTGTATAGTCAAACACGGTGGAGGTGGAATTATGGTTTTGGGGTGCAGGCAGCTACTGATGTGGTCCAGCTGCAATTTATTGAATCGATAATGAATAAATGGAGATATTTGAACATTTTAAAGAAGAAGTTGAAACAAAGTGTTGAGTAACTTGGCCAATCCGCGATGTTCGATGTGCGCAGATCGTTAGATTTTGACTCTTGTATAATTCTCTGAAACACCTGATCTAAATCCTATTGAGCACCTTTGGAGTTTATTAGAGCAGAGAATTCGTCACCATGTAATAACAAGTAAAGAGGTTTTCCGAAACGTTATGCAGACTGAATGGGCACGAATTACATCTGAGGAAAGAAAGGAGTTGGTAAAAATGAAAGGTAAAAATTAGGTTTTTGTTTTTGATTTCATACTTAAGAATGTGAAGAAGAAATATATGCAAAAATATTTATATGAATTACATATTGACACAGCATTTTTTCTTTTCTAGAACAAAAAATAATTTAAATGAACGCAGAATTTCTGGGCTATGTGTATATGTTAAATGCATGTGTTTTTTAAAGCGATGGCGTAGCAACGCGCGCCGGGCAATGCTAGTAATGAACAAAAACAATTTTTTTTTCTTACAAAACTCACGTTATCATCAGTGGTTACTCAACAGAATACTTACCGCAACTCATCTCGCTTAACCAAAATTTTTTTTGTTCATGCAGGCAAGCTAATAATATCTCACAATTTTTCAAAATCCTGATAACACGTCAAAATATGACACAATGTGTCAAGTGCAGTGCTGCCAAGTCCCAAAAATATTTTCCACTAATAGTCGATTAATGCTGTAGGAGCGGATTCGCATCAATTTCGAAAACAACCACAAGGGAAAATTACGTCATTCAGGGGTTGTTGTTGTAGAATGTGATTCGAATCAATAGTCGAATCACGAATGGATGCGCTTTGATTCTAAAATTAAGAATGGTCATTCGCGTTAGTGTTGGGAAATTTCTGCCATTTTCAACTATCGTCTGCCTCTTTGTTTTATTAAACGCCAAAAAAAAAAAAAAAAAAAAAAAAAGGACAATGATGCCACAAAACAATAAGCAAATTTTAAATTGTAAAATTTTTGTTAATATTTTGATGAAGTACCATGAAAGTGGCTGTAAAAAATATACTTTTCATAAATTTTACCTTTAAATTTAGTCAACGTGCGCGCAAAATTCTATTTAAATGTATAGCCAAATCAAAAAACGGCTCTTCATGACTCAAAATCATCGGTGTGAACGATAAAGTGAATCAACTTGATTCAATTTGGGGTGAATACACTATTACAGGCAAGTTACACCACATCTACATTACGAATGCAAATTAAAAAGTATCAGCCTTATCAACGAGAGAAATAAAATCAATGACCATGATATTGCTAATGGTTTTGGTGTTTCAATAGCCGCATCAATATCAGTGACCGAAATCTGACGTTTGCTACCGTGCAGCCCAATTTTCAGATTTCAGTTTTGTGAAATTGATTTTGATACCGTTGTTGAAACTAGAGTCTTGCACGAATGCATTTCCAAGTATGTATTTCCAAATATATTTGAATATTCATTTCATTTGTTAGCGAAAAAAGCCTTTATTAGTGATGCACATTTCTTTGATTTCAAAAGCAAATGCAAATGAAACAAATGAGAAAAGAAACCAAACAAACGAATTGAATGCCTTCATTCAGTATATATACAAAACTTGAAATACTTGACTATTTGTAAATGATCTGCTTCGGCAACAACTTCGGCATTTGTGAGAAAGAAAAAATGCACACAAAAAGTGCGTGCGAAAGAGGCAGTCTACGTTGTTGCTTACTTGTGCGCGTTTGAGTCATTGAATATGTATAAATTGTGCTCGTTCTCAGAAATATTCTTTATCTCTCTATGTTGAAATTTGTTAGATTTTGTTGTTGGTTACCGTACAGTTAAGGTTGGGAGAACGTCCTTGTTTTCTAATTCGTGATTGAGTTTTGTGTATGAGTAAGAGAGAGAGATGCTTTACTCATATATCTTTACTTTACTCACGTTTACCAAAGGCTACGACTTGGTTTGTGTCATTGATGCTTTGTTGCTGTTCGGTTTACTTTGTACACATCATCACAACTACCATAATAAAATTATAACCGGTTTCGAGCTCTTGTTTTGTATCATATACGTGTATGTGCTCATGAAGAGAGTGAATTTCATTTTTGCTTCGCATTTGTGTGTGTGTGTGTGTGTGTGCCCTACAAGATGCTGATATAGCATATTAATTTGTGTGCATGACTGTAAAAACTTTATTTGACCCAACTATTTAGATTATCAATTGTAATATCCTTTCATAACTAAAATTGCTAATTATTTTAAAACTTTATACCTACCACTTTGTTCAGCAGTTTTACTTCAATAGTATGCTTACATAGTTTAGGTCCTTTTTTCATTTGAAACGTCATTGTTTTGAGTAGGGTACAATTTGTATGTGGGCGTTGTTTTTTTTTTTTTTTTTTTTTTGCTGCGTCGCGTCATTGATCAATCACAATTGATTGGAAAACAATAACAATAATAAGCAACGAGCGCTCGCTATGCGCGTAGCTTATCATCACTTATTATACTTAGAAATTTCGCATTTGTTCATTTGATTTGAAATTTGGACCATTCGTATTTGCTCGGCATTGGAAATAAAACTCTTTTTGTCGTCAGCAAGTTCTTCATACCTATTACGAAATTATTCGTTCTGTTTGCTTTATCGAGTACTTAAAACTTGGTTCATTTGAAACGAAACTAATGATTTGATCGCATTTGAAAACGCATTCGTGGGCGACTAATATTTACTATGCTTTAATAATAGGTTTTACTTTATTTTTTACCACCCTTATCGATGAATGCTCCTGGATTCTAATATTATACTAATATATTCTTTTCCAATTCCTCTATCAGATTACAATGCACTTAAATGTTGGCATGTAGCTCTCAGCGCTCGTTGACACGTGTTACATATTTATTTACTTTTTATGAACTTGATATATTTAACAAAAGTGTTAGCTAATTGTCCAAAGCGCGTTATCAGTGAACATCATAAACAGAAAGAAAAAGAGAAGAGCGCAATATTCTTGTAAGTACTCAGTTATCAG
>JBANCV010001724.1:0-12755 GCA_037040105.1 Amiota albilabris
TATGTTACATATTATGAGATTGAGGCATCCTTGCACATTAGTTCCACTTCAATACATTCAATATTGCACGAACATTTGGCCGTCAAAAAGATTTCTTCCCGTTGGATACCGCATAATTTGGCAATCGCGCAAAAAAAGACTCGTGTCGATTGGTGCAAAGAAATATTGAAAAAAGGCAATCACGGTGCTTCAAAAGACGTCTATAAGATCATAACATATGATGAATCATGAATATATGCAAATGAGCCAGAAGCTAAACAGCAATCGACTGTATGGGTCTTTCAAGATGAGCCAAATCCAACAAAAGTTGTTCGCACAAAAAGCGCTTCGATGCAAATGATCGCCTGTTTTTTTAGAATAACTGGATATGTCGCCACCGTGCTATTAGCGAAACGTAGAACGGTTAATTCTGAATGGTACATCACCATTTGTTTACCAGAAGTGTTCGACGATATAAGAAAAATCAACCGCAGAAGACGGATCATTCTGCACCACGACAATGCGAGCTCTCACACATCGGCTCAAACAAGTGACTTTTTAAACACTCAAAACGTCGAATTGATGGGTCATCTGCCCTATAGTCCAGATTTGGCACCCAATGACTTCTTTTTATTCTCGCATTCCAAAAATAAATTACGCGGTCAACGTTTTTCGACGCCTGAAGTAGGGGTTGATGCGTTCAAAACACATGTTTTGGAGATACCTCATTCCGAATGGAAAAGAGCTTCGAAAATTGGTTCAATCGTATTCAAGAAGAATATTTTGAAAAACAATAAAGTCATTTTCGATGATACATATTTGTTATTATTTGTCCGTCTCAAGACTTGAAAAGCTTACAAATAACATTCGTATTACAAAACGTTATGAGTAAATTTATCATTAAAAACGACAAGCTTAACGATACCAATCTCAGATTTGATATATGAACATTGGTGTTGCCATATCTGAAGACTTAACTACCAACCTACGTATTCCTCGACACCAAATTGAGTTCAGAGCTAAGCACTCTTCAATCGACTCGGTTCATCGGATCGTCTCCCTTATTTAGAAGGCTTTTGGAAAAAACGGTGTTGCACTGCAGTTTTCTTAGATGTAGCGCAAGCTTTCGGTAAGGCTTGGCACTGTGGTCTAATTCATAAAATCTGTAGACTACTGCCTGGTAATGTACATCTCTTTTAGCAAAACTATATCACTAATAGACAAATTGTCGGGAAGCAAAAAGAGTTCATCTCCCGGGCTTCTGAAATAGATACTAGAGCTCCACAGGACAGCGATCTGCGCCTCATCTCACAATACATATACTATATACGTCCAATATGGGAACAGTGAGCCAAACAATGACATCAATGTTTGCCAATGACACTGCAATTCTCTGTACTCATGAAAATCCAATAACTGCAACAACTATTCTACAAAATCGTATAACTGCGGTAGAAGATTGAATTAAAACTTGGAGAATAAGAGTTAACGAATCTAAATGAGTACACATCTCATTCACTGTGAGGAAAGAATCGTGCCCTTCATCAATATTGATTTCTAGAGCAAACTTCAGCAAAATTAAATCAAATATCTTGGTATCCACTTAGACCGACGTCCAAGTGGCGTTACCATATTAATAAGAAAATTCGAAATTATCTTTATCTCTAGTGAATAAAGTGTTTTTGTACAAAACCATATTAAAACCAATTTGAAAGCATGGAACACAGATGTGGAGAACTGCTATGTCCACATACATGGAAAAAACGCAGTGGGAATAATCACTGGAGCTCGATGGCATACAAAAAAAAAAAGTTAATATCCACAGAGAACTAAATATACCTACTGTCTCTGAAGATTTTGGTACGGCTGAGCAAAAAATATATTGTGTAAGCAAACCTAGAGTCCATCCCAATATTTTGGCCAAAAATGTCCTTCAAGACGCGCGCTTAAAAAGACGAAATATACAATATCGATAATCACAAATTATGTTTAAACTATTCACTTCCAATACAAATTAAACAATTCACATCATTATCTGTTTTTGAGCAATGCACTACAACAGGCGCACCATGGTTCATCAGAAACTCGACCTTACATCGTGACTTGAAAATGCCAAAGATACTTCAGCAAATAAAGCCGCTATAAAGATCGACTGTTTCAACATCCCAACCCCTTAGTAAGGGCCCTAATACACAAGAGAAGACTATCTCCCCAAAAGGAATTCATAAAAGCCTTAGATATCACTTTCTTCTGAGCACACGTGACAATTCCTATAATTGATGATACTAATGTTTAAAAAAATTTTATTTGATTTGACGTTGTTATCAATAAATGTGAAAAAAAAAAAATTTTTTTTGTTTTTAGTATAAAAGATTTTATTGATACTTTCAAATATTTGAGTTCATCCGAACCAGAAAACTTCTATCCGGCATAAGGCGAAGAAAACCGAAAGGTAATCATCCTATGGTTTTAAAAACTAGAATAATCTAATATTAGTAATAATACTGAGTTTTTTTTATCTTATTTAATAATAAATAAAAAAGTTTCCAAAACAAAAATTTACAAAAAAAAAAATTGTAATGTGAAATACCTTGGGTTTCGGTTGAGTGAAATTTGAAATCGTCATCACTATAATTTGTTTATTTTTAATTACGAATTATTGTATTCTTACATTTCTCTTTGCAATCTCCGTATTTACCGTATGTATCGCATTCCCTTCATTGAAGATATTTCTGATATACGACAAATTTTATTTTGTTGCCAGGATTAAACTCGAAAGACAGACAATCATTGGAATGAGAACTTCATCACTTTTGACTTTTCCACTGAGGATCGTCGCGTAAATCACATTTCCAACGAGTTTTCTCACTGCCACACGCGTTCCGTTACATAGTTTAAATTGGTTAAGATTTCGAAGCATGATGATAACCGAGCCAACCTTCAGTTGTAAGTTTTACGGTGGCAAGCCAGGCAGAACCAATGAGATCAAACGTTCAGTTGGATATTTGGTTGTTTACGAACAAATCTGTTTGGAATAATAAACAGACATTGCACAAATTGATATGAGTTGTAGAAATAATCGAAAAATCAAAATTTCATTTCATTCTGCATTTGTTATGTATCACAACGAAGTGATTATATTATTTTACAAGAAATTTATACGTGTTTTGTGACTGACAGTTCGGTAATAAAATACTCAAAGGCCAAATACATTATCGGCCCACCGTTTTCCATCATCAAGTACAACAATTTGGTCCATTTGTGTGTGTATTGTGTGCTTAAGTGAACAACAGTCCAACAAGATAACGAAAAGGAGCGTGTCAATATTGTGATCACTCTCTCTCAACATAAAGTTTCGTTACTTACTAATGGCAACTCAGAAACAGACTACAATGAAAGACAATAGAAGCATTCACGCAACGTGGCAAAATTGGTAAATTTGCAAACTGGCAAACAAAGTGACCATTACTCCATAAAAAATAAGGTGAGGGCTGCCAACTTTGAATAAATAACAATTGATTTACAAGAAATAGACGGCGTATAATACATCATTTATTATAATTTTTGTATTTATTTCAACAAATTTACTCTTTCCACTTTTTTTTGGCATTTTCAATTGTTATTGTAGTTTCAGTTCATCGGCAACAACTGATTTGCCAAGTAAAAACACAATTGGTCGTTCATGCAATTTAAATCGGCAAATTTGCCAATTTGGCATTTTAGCCATACAATAACCCTATTTTTCGAGCAAGAACATAACAACGCACGCCTGGAAATCTGGAAGTAGAAAAACGGTCCAAATGTGTTTTCAATGCCAGCAAGACGTAGGGGGGTTTATTTGAGCCGTTGAACAAATAATGCAACAAACAAATGCGCAAAGAACGGACGAACAAATATAACAAGATAACGAAAATGCGTGTGTGAGCATGTCGCAATTACGTGCATCTTGATCACGAGAGGCACGAGCTGAACGAAATAAACTACGACAATTGCTAAGGAGACAAACGCGCTAGTTCGCAACTGATTCAGACAGAGCAAGCCGTCAACGCCAATAGGCATATCGGCAGTGCGTAGCAACGCATATATATATTAAGATTAGTTGTGCTCATTGCCTTACCGTTTTACAAAGACTTTACCATCGATTTTTCTTAAAATCTTTTCAACCAGGTATATATCAGGGACACGTATTTTTTCAATTCTTCATTATGGAATCCTGTAATAGATATGTCGTAGGATTCGTATTGCGCACATGTTTGATTTTACAAATTCTCTTGTACAATTGGGGAGGTATTCCTTTTCAAAAACATGTTTATATTTACTGATGCGCACATTCTCACCCATATTAAACTTTGCCCCATTAAATATTTTTAAAGGGTTGTGGATTGTACGTAACAAATCTTGTTTATTTACTAATCAACAGTCAACACATATGTATTTTCAACGCGCACTGCTCACTGAAAAACAAAAAAAAAAAAACCAATCGGTTTCTCTGACCGCAAAACACTTATCTTTGATTTGCTTGTGTACTCGGTCTTCAGTTTTCAGTTGAGCAAAGAAAATGTCGGTCTGACAATAACCGTAATAAACTGCTTATACTGTTGCTAGTAATGATGTTTTGAGCTGTAGTACCATCAGTGATAACTGAATGATTATTGCATTTTGTCTGATTGACTCTGTAAGGTACCCCCGACACGATACTGCATCACTTTTTACCGTAATTATAGTGTTAGTGAAGTATGTATGTGTGCGGCTCACATACGATGATTGAAGTAATATCCAAATCTTTCTGATATTTGTTACAGCGACCGTTGCTTATGAACATGTTCACAACTGCGTATTGCACAGCTATCTCATTTGCGCTTGCACAAGGTATTAAATAGCTAATAATGGTGCAAAACAATATCAAGTAAATTGAAAATTTTCAATTTATGTTATAATTTTATAAAATTCGAAGGAGAAAAGAAAAAGAGTAGCTCTCTATGTGAAAACACTGGAAATTGTTCTAAATTATCCAATTTACACAGTTGTATTGTTTCACATTTTGCACAAACAAACGGCACTGTAAACACCAAAATGCTTCTCGCTCGAAATGACTGATGCACCTGCATTATAAATTAGGTATTAGAGTAATAATTTTTTGAGCATTTATAGTACCGAGCAATGTAGGCCAACAAAACATGTAAACACACAGCTAAGAGTGAAGAAAATTCATTCGGTCCACTCGTTTTTTCGGTATTGTCTCGTTTCGTCGTCATCATCGTTATTGGCATACTCAAGGTCTCTTTATCTTGTCGTTATCCATTTTCTTCGTCTATACTTGCCTAGTACTTACATACATACATATATGCGAATAGAAAGGAATGTGTTCGGCCACGATGGCGGCCTCAGTGACTGCAGCTGTTTTTGTTTATGTTGATGCTGTGCGCTACGCTTTGGTTTAGCTTGCTCATTACTATTTCTTCATTCTATCGTCTCTCTGTAGCATTTGTTTCGTGAGTTTTTTCTTTCACACATTAGTCGTTAGTCAGTCAACGACGAGTTTTCCACATGTAAAGTTCGTATAAGAGATTGGCCAAATAAGAAAGCTTGTTGGTTTTCAAAGCATTCGTAATTCGTTCAATACTTCGGACGTTCAATTAAATTTTGCTTGTATTTTGTATACTTTTCGGAAAAGTTAACGGTAATAATGACTAATGTATTCGAAAAAGATTAGAGAAAGTTATTAAATTTAGTGAATTTGAAGCGGATAATGAATTTTTTTGTTTATACTTTGTGCAATATTGTTTTTTTTTTTATTGGCTAATTCTGATTGGAGAATAGTTACGAAAAGGTAAATAAATGTGTTTAAATAATAAAATAAATGATTATTATAACAAAGACACATAATAAAAAGAACCAAATGTTAAATTGTAAATATCGTAATCAAAATAAACCTTAACTTCAAATCGTTAAGAAAGCTTAAGAACTGAAAATAAGGTAAAGGGAGAGACCTCTTTTACTTTCATTTTCAATGCTCTTTTTCTCATTCCACAAACATCCACTCGATTGTAATATGAGCGTTTGTCTCTATGAATGTATTCACCAAATTATTAAAAATTAATTTTAACAAATCACATCCAAAATTTGCCTTCAATCTCAGAGAGGATAAATTTATTGGAGGTTTTTTTTTTACTATTTATAACAATTTCAATATTAAATGAATTAAGTTGTTCGAGGTGTGTCATAAAAGTTTCTGCGCAATGGAATTATTCTTCGATATACGACTCTTGGAATTATGCAATGCAATTGACGGTAAAATAAATTCCCAACGGGGCCATTTCCATTTCTGAAGACAGTTTGCTGAATGGTAAATGAACTCGTTGCAATCTTGGTTGGAGGTCTCAAAAGATAATTATTCTGAATTACAGGGTTTCTTTTTTTTCCGGTCATAGATACTATTATTTACGACAAGAGAAGCTTAAGATACATTTTTGAAGTGAAATTTGTGCAGCGCTGATTAAAAATTTAGAGTGAACAAATAAAAAATCGTCACGTTTTTTCGATTCTGTATCTCATGATCCGCAGTAGGTAGACACTTCAAATTTTCAGAGTGAACAACAAATAATACATTTTTTGGAAAATCCACCGGAAAAGTTCGAAAATCTCAATAAAGAAATTACAATTGCACAACAACAATATTCAAGCAACCAGCTTGTGTGTAGTACAAAATCAAGCGATTTTGTGTTTTTTTATTTATTCCCACAAAAATTAACGTACGTTGCTATTTATAAAAGAAGCGACTACATTGTTTAGCTTCAACAAGTATCTTTCAACTGGGAAATGTACATATACAGATTAATGAAATAGATTTTTAATTGAAATAATATTATAATAATGAAAATATGGTAACTGAAGAAAACCTTATATAGAACTTACATACTACTTAAACTAGCCTATATGATAGACCAATTCTTATTAGTACTAACTAGAGTCATACTCATGAACGTAACATTAATGATATGTAATAAAATTTCATTGTGCATTTCTTCTTGATATACGTCTGCTAATTTGTGGAGACAAATAGTAGCGAAATAGTATGGCAGATCCAATATCATTTTTACTAATTTATTTTATTCAATTTGTAATTTTTGTACATGTGACTTTGCACAGTCTCCTCAGACTACAGAGCCATACAGGATAATCGGTGTAAAAATTGATTTAAATATCATCATTTAATTATGAGCAGATAAAAGGGATTTCCTGCTAATGAAAGATGCATCTTGTTTTGTGTATTTTTTTTATTATATTAGCGATATGTCTGCTTAATGTTAACTTCTGGTCGAAGTGTAAACTCAAGTATAGTAAGTGTTGTTTTCTATGGAACACAAGTAGTGTCAACAACCAAATTTGAATTTCGAAGATATTTATTGGTGAAGTAAATCGGTTTTGTCTTATTTACATTAATTTAATTTTCCAAGTTGTGAACTAAATTGTAAAATTATTGAATGCAACTTGCAATTGATTTTTAACTACATCAAAATTATCACCTGAGCAGTAAATTACTGTGACATCAGCAAAGATAGATATTTTGCAATTTACAGAAATTGTTATATCATTTCATTAAACACTACACTCCTGTATTTTAAACAAAAAACGAAATGAAATAACTACGAAAGAAGCCAAAGAGAAACGTCAGCAAAAATGATCACAACGGCACAGCTTCCTCACATTGTCTCGCTTCCCTTGTCCACTACGACAACAATATTTACATTTTGCACACAACTCATTTTATTTCAATAGTCTTCTGATTCGTTCTCCTTTGTTTGTTTATCGACTGATCACTCACTTTACCACTTGCATACAATTATACCCACATTGTTCCAATCGTTGCTGTTATACTCATTGCTTCATTTCAAGTATTCCATTGAGAACGTAATACCCTTACCATCAGAGAACAGAGCAAATTCATATTAAATATCTTCCTTTCACACAACATTCACCCATATATATGTCCATTGCATGCTCTAATTTTCTGTATACAGTCATGAATGTCAACTTTTGTTGGCAATATGAAAGACTCACTGGTCATCTCTAATAGATATTATACAAAATGGGACAAAGCACAGAAACCTGTGGCTATCTAGCATTTACAGGCTTGCAGTTTGAATGACTTCCATCAATAAAGACTGATAAATAACTGATGATGAAGATAGTTAATAAGGTAAAAAAAAAAATTTGAGTAACACAATTTGTATATTAAGCTCCTGCGCCACATAGAATCAAACGCAGCTTGCACATCCAAGGCATCCATACCTATAGATTTTTTAGAACGTAATTCTTATTTAATGAACATTTTAAGACTGTATAAAGGGTGGATGCAACTAAGTTTAAACCTGAATCCATTCAGCATTGGGGGTGGAATGTAATTTTCGTGCAGACGCCTAACTATTTTAGTTTTACTTAAATGTTTTAAAATTTTAGAAAACCCGTAAGCTTATTTGCGGTGGCTCCCGGGAGATTGTAAGGGTTTTCCAGGCTTGGGAATGGCTATTACCTTAGCAATTTTCCATATTCGCGGGAAATATTCAATGCGTATGGGATGGTTAAAAAAATTTGAACTAATTTAAAGCATTTTTGACAAGTTTTTAATGCAGATGTTTGGTATGGTTTATCATAAACAGCAATGGGAAAAGTAGGAAAGTTGTAGTTTTTAATATTTTCAAACTGTTCAAGTGATGCATTTACTAGCTCAACAGTACTAGTGACTCAGTCAGATGGTGTTTAAGCTCAAAAAATGCAGCAAAAATATTTGATCTGATTTTTCATCTTTAGTGGTGTATACCTGATCACTGTAGCGGAAACTTGGGACAAACATTTTTATACTCTACACGTAGTGAATAGTATTCTAAATTTGTCATGAAGTTTGTAATGCAAAGAAGGAGACATCGTAGACCACTAAAGTGTATATATTCTTGATCAGTGCGACGAATCTAATTGATCTAGCCATGTCTGTCTGTCTGTCTGTAGGTATACACACTAGTCCCTCAGTTTTTGAGCTAGAGAAGACTTCTTTTTACCATACGCAGCATATTTGTCGGAATCAGCCGAATCGGACCACTAGGACAAACCCTCATTTAATTTAACGCTCTTATTAGAAAATATTTTTTGGTTTTTCTTGCTATCGAACTGATATTTTAAAATTGGATGTCGTTGACCAACACACATAAGCCACTCAAATTTCAAGACCCTCGGACTAATAGGAGGGTTACCTCCCATACAAACCCCCTACTCAAATTCATATATTTATTAGGAAAACTTTTTTGTTTTTTTATGCTATCATCTTGAAATTTGGAGGTAATTAATTTCTAATTCATAGTCATCAACCATGTAAACTTCAAGATCCTAGGAATACTGGATCGCATAGCTCCCATACAAAAAAGTTTTTTAGGGGCTGCATGAAGGGTATTACATCATAAACGCAGTTTTATTTTTAATAATTTTTCAAATTTTCCAAAACGGTTTTGAAGATGGCTTAAGCGTCATAATTTGGTATTGCAATCTTTATTGTTCAACTCAATTAACTTAGATTTAATTAACCGGTTTAAAGAGTTTAGTCTACCTTTAAAAATTGGTTGACTATTACTAATCCACTGTCTTTGTATTGAGTATCTGTCAGTCATAAAGGCTCTTATAGAAGCAGGGAGTTTTAATGAAGATGGTTTAATATCTTTTTAGGGAACTGAATTTCAATAGCATCTATAACTGCATATTACAACTTATTAACCATACAATTATTTATTTCAGTGGCGGAATGATAGTCTAACGAAAGCCAATCTTCAAAAATGAACTGAGCATTGTTTTATATAGTTTTCAATTTACTTTGGAGTACTGTCAAATTTTTTTATCGTTGTGTTTCAAGTGAGTGATAACTGGAAAATGATCAGATCAGACGACACATCATTGAAAGTTGTGGGTTCAGTTAAGTAGTTCGAAGGTTTGTTAATATGTTTAAAGTAGAGGGCTTAGATTTATAGTTTGCTAGTATATTGGTAGGATTTTTGGAATATAATCTTGAAAACATACCATAGGAATCGAATTCTTGCAAGGTGTTTCCCCAAAAGTTTGCCTTCCAACGGTTCCATTGCCGATTTCTGCAATTTTTTAGCCTTTCCACATTGAGTATAATTTTGTGAGTTCTGATTTGGCGTCCATATTGGCTTTCTTGAGTTATGAACAGATGCATTTAATTTTGGTTACATACACGTGTCGCACGTTGTGGCTAATTGTGAGAAATTGAAATAATAATTTTGTGGAAAATAGATGATTAAGAACATTTTACAATTTAAAATTTGCATATTCTGTTTGTTTATTGCTTTCGGTCTTCAACACCTGTTTTTTCACATAAAAGTTGGCAACAAGTCGAAAAAGTAAATATCAATGTCAACAAATATTTAACATTAAAACTGAGTTCATGCTGAGTTCATGCAAAACTTAACCAAAATACAGAGATCTGAACACTACAACAACAACAAATATCAATCCTTCCCTTCTTATTGTTGTCGTTTGCACATAGAATTCTGCTTGAGTTCTGCAAAACTTAGAGTTCAGCTTACAATACATGATATCTTACGGAGATAATTTTTTAACAGTACCTTAATATGATTGGGGTCATTCTTGAGTTACAAAACAAAAGTTATAAAATAAGCGGAGAAAATGATAAATCACGTGCTTGCGTCAATATCAACTTGTACCCCAATGTTTTCTTTATGATTAATAATATTTCTAGTATTAATCGCGACGCCTCCGCCTCTGTTACCATATCGGTCCGACCTATATATGATATAATTTCGAAGAGAAAAATGTTCACTCGGCATTAACCATGTTTCACTAAGTATGCAAATGTCGACTTCGTTTTGAGCAATAAAATTTAAATCTCTTGTTACGAACGGTTCGCGCATTCCATTCCATAATATATAATACGTTATCTGGCATAGACATTCTTTATAGCTAATTAAGTAATTACTGTGAACTGAAAACTTTTACAGAACATCTTCCTAGACTTTTAAGTCGCTCAGTAGTGAGCGAGGTGATATCATCAATAGTGAAGAGATCTGATGTTTGTGATGTGGCTGTTCTTAAATGGGTGCTGAGGAGAGCGAGCTTGAAGCATTGATAAGCATCAGGTTAGGCTGAAGAGGGTCTGCTACTGGAGTCAAACGAAGATCGCAGATTTTATCGGTTTGCGGTTTTAACGGCTGGAAGTTATTCTTTATATAACTATAACTGGTGCCGTTTGGAAAGTATTGTTGTTTTTTTGCAGTAATGCAATATATGAAGCGCGGCAGGATAAATCGGTGAAGGGGTGATCCAATTTGCAATTTGCACATATGTAAGCTTCAGAGAGATTTTGAGTAGTTGTATGATGGTTCCCAGCACATGATGTATTTACATGACAACTCTTGGAACCGTGGCTAAAAAGTTGGCAGTTGTAGCATTATGTAAGGTTTGTGGTTGATTTTGAATTGTGGTTTATGCAAAAGTGCTCCTTTTGTAGTTGCTGGAGCGTTATTGTTTTTGCATTACAATGTACTACGTATAAGAGGGTTTTGTAGCTATTTCGAATAGCTTTTTCCAGTATTTTGACATCAGAACATTGAAGGCCAAGACCATTAAGCATATTGATATCTTCGTTGGGTAGTCTGTCCAAACCACACAAAAGTGCTTTGAAGGGGTTAGTCTCCTTTTCATAAGAGCAAGAATCGGAATTTTTTGTGTTTAAGATCATGACAGATGATATTATGCCATTCAAGTGAGTTTATTTCAGTGCAGATGGTTTTAATTGTGTAATCACTTATGTGCAATCGTTTCAAAATATCATGGACCTACTTTGGGGTTTTCTTAAGGATTGTTATGGCTGGTACCTTGAATTTAGCAGGAATGGTGGAGGTAGATGTCTCAATGGTATCTTTCCTATGTAAATCATCGTCATCATTTGGAGCGGACGAAAATAGTTGTGAAGCAACTATAAGCAGTTATTTGTAACTTTTTTTTTAATTTGCTTCCCTGCTTTTTGTTATTATTTTGTGACGGTTCTGTCCGTTTGTCTGAAGACTCCGATTACCGGTTTCTCTTATTGTTTGACAATAATAATCGAATGTAAAAAGAAAACAGAACGAGAAACTCACAGAAACTCTCAGTTGATCTAATTAATGGGCAGACGTAGACAGGACAGAAAATTTTGGATGCAAAAGTCACTGTGCCTGTTTTTTAGAAGTTACACTTCTATTACGTATACGATGGCACACGCGAAACTTTTTTATGTAGATAATAACATATATATAAAAATGAAAGAAAGAAATACACGACAGGGACAGACAAAAAAGAAGAGGATAGAAATGTAAGGAGTACTAGAACCTTACGGATCTCTCTAGGTTGCGAAGCTTCTTCAAGACGTCAGCCGCAAACTTCGACACAGCATTCCATTTTAAGTGGCTATCCAGCATATGTCCCACCAGGTTCATAACCGATGGCTGCTCCCCAAGGGCATCGCTCAGCTCCCGCCGCTCTCTGTCGAATCTACCGCATTCGCATAGCACATGTTTGGGGTCTTCCTCGCATTGACTGCCACAGTATGTGCACGATGAAGCTTCATCAAGGTGGAACCTGAACAAGTACTGCCTGAAGCATCTGTGACCGCTTAGAGGTTGAGTGAGGAGAGTGAGAAATTCACCTCACCATGCTTCCTTCCAATCCATCCGGCTAAGCTGGGAATTAGGCTATAAGTCCAACGGCCTTTT
>JBANCV010001725.1:0-12741 GCA_037040105.1 Amiota albilabris
CAAGTTTTGCTTGGTGTGGTTCCTCTTGATTTGGAAGTCAGGCGTAGAGCCATTGGCTTCAAAATTAAGAGAGGGTTGCCATTTCTACAGGATGAGTGGCTGTATGGTTTAGATTTGGAGAGCTTAGGTCGTACAGAATGTAAGAGATGGTTGAATGAGTATGTTCTAGCTGATTGGCAACTCAGTTGGGACAATGCTGTGAATGGGAGGGTAACATATAGGTTCATTCGTGATGCAACATTTGTGCATAGTCGACCGGCCTTTGGTTTCAACCTGTGGCTCGGATTCCTATTGACTGGTCATGGTTCCTTAAATGCATTTTTGCATGCAAGGTCCCTAACAGTTCGGAATGCCTTTGTGGCTCGATGGTAGAAACATGGCAACATGTTCTTTGTGAATGTTCTCTGTATGATGATTTAAGAGACTTGAATGCGTTCGGTATTTTGAGCATTAATGGTGATAATGATTTTAGTCAGGCGCTCTCCAATAATGATAGTGTTACGTTATTAAATGCGTTCGCACGTGCAATATTTTTGAGGCGTTGTCTGAATGTATCTTGAGTGCTTGTGTGAGGTTATAGGGGAGGCATTTGTGTTGTTGAAGGGTTACGAGTCTCTAAGCTTCATGGAGCATGTGGGGACATGCTCGTATGATCTTTGATCAGATATAATGCCGCCTTTTTGGCGGAAGAGGTAAGAATAGACCTCACTCTTAACAGTGAGAAAGCTATATCCATGAATTGTTCACAGATAACGCGCTTTGGACGATTTATCTCAAACTTTTGTTATACGAGGGGTACTATTTATATTTTGGGATCTGGCAACACTTATGTCAATAGCTAAAATCTTGCAACACCATAATAAAGTTTGACATTTTTTAGCATAAATGTGCTCCCAAAGTTTTGGTTTACAATTGCCTTTGTATTGTTTACAGTGAGTTAAGAAAGTCAATTTTTGAAAATTTTCACAACTTTCTACGTGGATTATCTTAACAAGAATGTGTCGAAGAACTCAGTCCTTTGTTTGGCGATAAAGCACCATCAAAACCACAGTATATCGCTGTGAATTTAATCGTGGTCGTCCAAAATCGTTTTTTGTGCCACAAGACATCGAACTGATAATGCAAGATCGTCATGTGACATATCAGCAGATAGAGGCATTCTTGCACATTAGTTCCACTTCAATACATTCGATTTTGCATAAATGAATACCCCATAGCAGTAACTCAAAAAAAGCTCGCTTCGATTGGTGTAAGGAAATGCCTAACAAGTTTAACCGTGGTGCTTCAGAAGACGTGTATAAAATTGTGACATGTGACGAAACATTGATATATGCTTATGAAGCAGGGAAACAACAAAATCGACCATGTGGATGTTCCAAGACGAGCCAAATGCAACAAAAGTTATTCTCGATCGAAGCACTGCGGGGCAAATGGTCATCTGTCTCAGTAATTCCATAGGGCAATGCACTAGTTTCAAATATTGTTTGCAATGCGGCAACGACATCATAAAGCACCAAACACTAAATCGGAACATTTACTACCGTAGGCGGCCGCATTCACTGCTTCTGCTAGAAATGCGCCATCCACCCCTTACAGCTCTGCTGTAAATACTCATATAACTCGTTTTACCACAGAAGTTGTTTCAAACAAACAGTTTGCACCAAGGTACTGGCCACCGCACTCATAGAGCAACACAACAATGAGAATGGTAAGCCATCTATAGTTCGAGCTCTCATTGATCATGGTTCTGAAGGCACACTCATTAATGAAAAAGTAGTACAATCACTAGGACTGAAGCGTTGCCAGGGCATGCTGGAATCACTGGTGCTGGTGAACACTCAAATCACACTTCGGAATTCACGATCCAATTATGTGCTCAGTCTGCTATTGAAGTTTTCATTTACACTGCTTTTAAAGTACGATCCCAGGCCACCAGGTTGCCAAAATCATATATTCCTTTAGCTGATCCCACTTTAAAATAGTCCAATCATATCGACTTACTGATTTGCTTAAACGTGATACCGCAACTTATGCTTCAAGAAATCCGAAGAGGGTGTCCAGACCAACACACACAGTTGCATATAATCGTTATCAGCTGTTACACCGAAGATTTCGTTAGAATTGTGATTTTCATCACGAATTCGCGGGTGGTGTATAACGCATTGCGCAAACGTCAAATGGAAAATACCTTAACATTCTGCGTAATAGTCCTCCATTACAAAATGACCTTGCAGGGCTAATACTGAATTGGTGTTTTCATCGATACGTATTTGCTTCAGATATTCAAAAAATGTATCGGTGTACCAGCATGCATCCAAACGCGCATTATCAAAGAATTCTTTGGTATGATAAACACAACCAGCCCCTGAAGTTTCGAAAAGTTTCAGCAAATCATTCATCATTACTTAGCAATATTCCCAAGGAAAATATGACAAGCACCGGCATACTAGAATTTGAAAGTCAAGACCGTATTAAGACACTTGGACTATTTGGCATTATTAAGGAGATTTTTATGGTTTTACGATAAATTTTCTAATCGATCGCACAGCAAGTAAACGAACGTTACTGTCACATTTAGAACGACTTTATGATCTTTTGGTTTGCATTGCTCATCGTAGGGAAAACTAAAGTTAAGCAGGTATGGAGCATACGAATCTCACGAGAAAAAAAATCATCAAATTTCGCTTGAGTGGGATGATGTTACCATTTGTGTGAGAGGTGGATTGAGTACTTAGACAGCTTAAATTCGATTGAGGAAATCAAAATACCTATAGGGATTGTAATTGATTCTAACGGAAACTGTTCCAACGGGATTATTGTTTCTCGTCAGCTTTATAAATTTTGTGATAGATCTGAGTGCGCATCACGTGGTTTCACATCAGAACAATTGGCTATTCATGAACTTTGTTGGTTTAGTGCTTCCCGGCTCCAACGAACTGAAGAACAATGGCCGAACAACGAATTCGTCATTGCGGATGAAAATCTCACTGCAAATTTGCAAATCATTAAAACAAAATATTCTCCATAACATGGAATATTATTTATTGTTGCGTACATTCTGCAATTTGCAAATATTACTCGAGTCAACTAGAACAATCGGCAATCTGGACCCATCGCATTTAGTACATATAATTCGTACAACAAGAGGTTTTCGAATGAGGAATCTACTGCTAGCTGAGGAACAAGAACTTATTTAACTCTAATAAATTGGGTCAATTTCCACCATGGTTGAGAAATTATAAGAATTCGAAGCCGGCTCCGGCTCGGCATCTTACCGAGAACCAACGAGCTACAATCATACTGCCAAAGCGTCATCATTTTATTGAACTGGTCATTCGGAATCCACACCTCAATACACTGTAAGGGTAGAACTGACGCTTATTACAGCGCGTTGCTTTTTTTGGAACCTTACAGGGAGACATCGTCCACAACCAACATGTCAATAGATGGCAGATTTGCCATGGCGTCCGGTTTGCCAACCGAAACGTCCATTTAAGCTCACTGGAGTTGCTTACACGAGTGCCCTTGAAGTAAAAGATTCACGATTTCGTTGTCATCACAAGTACATGACTTACATTGCATTGTTCGTTAGTTTGGCAACTAAGGCCATATATCATGAAGTGGTAAGTGGGATTATCAACCCAAAACTTTCTGTGAGCGTTTGAACGTTTCTTCGGACGGCGAGCAGTTTATAAACATATCTATAGTGACTGTGAAACGCACTTAACAGGAGCAGATAAGTCTTTGAGGCTATGGCAGCAGTTTCTCAAACAAGAAGTGTCATGCAAGATAGTGCCTGAACTTGCAACTCGAAATATTCAATGGCACTTTAATCCACTATACAGTCCACACATTGGCGGGCTGTGGGAAACTAATGACTGATTGCATCTGTTAGCCATTCTGATTCATATTGAATCCTGCCTGAATTCCAAATCATTATGTCCGTTAACTGGTAATTTTCTATTTGACGAGGCCAGGACAGCACCATCAGAATCCACGTCACAAAATACGTCATTAAAAACGCAATTTCTGAAAATTCAGTGGATGTTAAGGCTATTTTGGAAACGTTGGAGCTCAGATTGGTTACAGTCACGGCATAAATGGTGAAAAAAAAACAACAAATTTGTTACTGAATGCTACGAGGGCGTTTCATTAAGTACCCGTATTTGAAGATAGCAGGCCTTCCTGAGTGAAATTTGTGTTATCATCGTGTGCTACCATCCATTAGATGACGATAATACAAATTTCAGACTGATTGATAGGATAGTTTCGATTTGGCAGCCGTGAGTTTCGCTAAGATGAAAAAAGAGCAGTATCGTTCAGTAATTCGCTTTTTGTTTTGGGATGGGAAAAGTGCGAGAAGATCAAAGCAAACTTGGATGCTGTTTATGGGGACACGTATCCATCTATGATCACAGTTAGATGTTGGTTCAACGAATTTAAACGTAGACGAACATCCGTTTTAAATGAGAAGCGACCAGGACGTTCGGCAGTCTTGGCTACCGAGGAAATCATTAAAAAAGTTCACATGATTCTCGCTGATCGACGAACGAAAGTAGGTGTGATGACCGGAAAAGAAATTATTATTTTACATGATAAGCTGGCGGTGAAAAAATTGCGGCTGTTAACTTTGAAAATTATTAAGCGAGATCCGAAGGATTTTTTTCATTGACTTGTCACCGTTGATGAAACCTGGAATCACCAATACACACCACAAACTAAGCAACAATCAAAACAATGCATATCTTCCGTGAATCTGCACCAAAGAAGGCAACGACGGTCCCATCGGCCGGTAAGGTCATGGCAACGATTTTTTGGAATGCGAAGGGCGTATCCTAATAGATTTTTTAGCAAAAGGAAAAACGATCACTGGATAATACTGCAGTCAGCTTTTGGACCGCATTGGCAAACAATTAAAGGAGACACAGCCGCATTTGGCGAAGAAAATGTGTTTTTTCATCACGATAACGCAACAGCACATTCGTCTGGAGCCAAACTACATGAATTGCGTTATGAATCGCTGCGCACCGTCCGTATTCACCCGACCTAGCTTCCTGTGAATTTTCTTTTTCCCTAATATGAAGAAATGGCTCGCGGGAAAAAATTTAGTTCAAATGAGGAAGTCATCGCCGAGACAGAATCGTATTTTGGAGAATTCGACAAATCCAATTTGGGTTTGGGAGAAGTGTAACTTTCTAAAAATATATAAACATTTTTTTGAAAAATATAGTGTCTTCATTTCTAACACGGGTACTTCATGAACCACCCTCATATTGTCATAATTAAAGATGATGGAAGTTCGGTAGGATTGTGAAGCTTCATCCTGATCCGCTGGCTTGAGTTGCTACAATAAATGTCTTCTTCTACAAGCGTTCTGTATCAAAGATATATCGACTACCTGTATCGAGTTACAGGGAGCCTAATACGGATTCAAACAAATGGGTAATCTGTAACTGATACACATGCATATAATAACAAACACTTCTTTCGTTTCAGCAGTTCAAGCGGAGTTACATGGTTTTGGTTCATAATACTGGTCCCAGTATTGGGCGCTGCATTTACGGACGTTATCAGCATTATAGTGTGGATAGTAATTCTCATTCAACAATAGTGCAATATCGACAACGTACCGATATCCTTACCGCTATCATTAGCTGTGATGGGTTATCAAATAGCAAATAGAAGAAATTGTGTCAGCGTTCATCGAACTTTGGGCAACCGTTGGCAGCCATCATTCTTTTTAGTAATATTTGTAGGATTTATAAGAAATATATTGTCGCTGCCACAGATCTCTACCTCAACAGAATGTTAATTTCATAAATAAATTTAGATACAAACTGGAATTTGACTTAGTTTCAAATATACTGAAGCACATGTGGTCTGTAAAATAGTTATAAAGAAAAAAACTGATATCAGTGTGTGATCTATGTTGTATGTAAACCATAAGAATATTAAATATTGATGGTTTTATTTACCGTTATTTTTTAATACTAAATTTTTTGTGCAAAATGGAAACCACTTTACCATACGATGTGCTTGTGGCCATAACTGTTTCGCGCATTTTCATTCGTCATACACTCAAAACGATATCGTGAATTTTCTCAATCGTTTCTTGAATAGCCGCCTCCACTGAACGTCCGCAGCGATGTTCATCTTTTGTGGATGTACGGCCATATTTATAGTGTATATAGACTGCTTCAAATTAGCAGTTTTAAGACTAGATGTTTACACTACTTTTTTTAAAAGCTGTTTCTTGTTTTGGATCACATTGAATATCGTAGCTAATTGCAAAATGCTAAAATTGCTTTTTGGGAGAAAATAAATCATTTCAGCTCCTATTGTCTTCTTTGCTGCATATTGTATTAAAATTTTAACAAAAATTTTACAATCTCAAATTTGCCTATTTTGTTTGTTTCTTTTTTTTGGGCCATCATCAGCTGTCTCTTGCGCCGCGCCACAAAAAAAAAAAAGTGGAAAACATTCGAAAATCACCTAAAAAAGTGACAAACTACCCAACACTGCGGGGCGACCAGTCGACAGTTGTTTTAAAAGTGGTTTATTTTTTTAAACAGTTTAAAAACTCCTTCAATATTTACATCAACCGTTAATGACTTCACGTTTTTGACTTTTCACTGTGGTTGTTGTAAAAAAAAAAAAACAGGTTTTTAAACTGATTATAAAAAGAACTGTTTTTCCCTCAGTCTTATAGCCATTTCACAGTGCACTGAATCAAGGTGGATTCACTTTTGGATATTTTGAATCATGAACAGCTTTGTTTTTTGTCTGGGTTATACATTCAAATGGAATGTTGCGTGCATATTGACAAAATTAAACTTAAAATTTATAAGAACTACATGACTTACAACCATTTTCAAGGTATGCAAATAATTTTTTTGTAGCTCTCTTTTCCCCCTGATACGTATTTCATTGAAATATTAACAAAAATTTTACACTTCAAATTTGCCTATTTTGTGTGTTTATTGTTGGGTCACATCAGCTTTTTTTGTTGGTGCGCAACAAAAAAACAGAAAAACAATCGAAAATTACATAAAAAAGGCAGAAATTGCCCAGCACTGAAATTTAGCATCAAGGCGAATTCATTCTAGATGCGACTATTGATTCGAATCACATTCTACAACAACAATTCCTGAATAACGTCATTTTCCCTTGTGGCTGTTGTCGAAATGAAATGCCATGGCCTACTGGAAAAAGGCTATAAAACTGACTCGGCGAACTTTGTTCTGCTTTCAAAAAACTTTTTCGCATTTGTTAATAACATTGCCCCGCCCGAATGTAAAGAATAATATTTCGTGTATCATGTTTAAAAACTAGATTCTACTATTTTATTAACTCATAAGTAAAACAAAACCGTTTGTTTAGCTTTTGTTCTATTGAATCTATTTTAAAATTGACATTGACTTAAGCTATGAATCCACACGTTCACGATTTGATTAAACGTTGAGTGAAATCAAAACGTTTTGATTTTCTTCAAATCTGATCTGCTGTGTTGATTTCATTTGACAGAAGTGGATTCATTAATGAAATCTTCGTTGCGGTCAGACGTGCGTGGGTATACAATGGCAAATAATATCAATGAAGCCTAAGTTAAAGAAATATTTGCGAGTTTTGCATACATTTGGACAGACACCAATACCTTTATTAGGGTAGCTGCACACGGTTGCAAAATATGACGATAAAGAGAACATAGTAGCAATAATTGTAGCAAACGTCGCAAATTCTAATAATCTTTTTGGGGTAGATTTATTCGAAGTATTCGGTTTCTATATCAAAAAGGTGGCAAACATATATGAGATGCATAATAATGAAATAACTGACCCTTGTAACAAATACAAAGACGTATTTAATCCAACCATTGGAGTAATAAGATATTTTAAAGCCAGTGTATTCTTAAAATCAACAGTGACGCGAAAGTTCTTTAAAAGTAGACATATTCCGTTTTCACAAATGGAGAAATTTAAAGTAGAAGCAGAGAAATACAAGCAGGCCTATGGAAGTCAAGTCTAGCAATTGGGCTTCTCTAATTGTCTTAGCCCTAAGCCAGGTGGTGCAATTGTTTTAATAATATTCACAAAAGTTCTATATAAGTCAAAACGCGTCGATGTTGCCAACTAATCGTTGTTCAGGCTACGAACCTTACCGATAGGCTGGGGTCTGGGTTGCAACAGTACTCCCCTCCAGACAAGTCACGGATCTTGGTGAGTGGATTGACATTTCTTCAAGTAGGTTCGTAACAGGGCTTCGACCTCGGTGTCTGTTCCTTAACAGCATCGTCATTTGCCATAAAGGCTGGTTTGAGCCTCTCGATTGTTAAGGCTGCTTCTTTGCCCTTGTTACGAACCACGAAGACTCGGTCTGTGAGCTTGGATACTACATGGTACGGTCCTGCATACGGTGGCTCCAATAGTTGCTTAACAGCATCATTCCGCACAAATAATTATGAGCAATCATGGATGTCTTTTAGAATGAAAAGTTTCGGTTTGATGTGATGCGACATTGGAGTCGGCCTTACAGCCTGCATACTTTTCCGAAACTGACTGACAAAATGTCTTCTTAATAGCAGGAGCGAAGACCAAGCATGACTGTTGGAAGTAGTTTGGTCCATGATGTGCCTGGATGAGACATTAACGCCGCTTTCATAGATCTGTGCCAACGATCGACCATACCACTTGACTGAGGGTGGTATGGTGTTGTGTGGATGTGCTCGGTACCCAACATATTCGCAAGGGCAGCCGGAGCGGGAAATGTATCGTGTCCACAATCCTTCACAAATAGTCTCTGCTGTCATGTCTTTAAGTGGTACTGCCTCCAGCCAGCGAGAAAAACGGTCAATCATTGTGAGACAATATCTGTACCCATCCACCCAGGGCATCATAATAATGTCGATATGTATATGGTCAACCCTGCCACCCAGAACTGTGATTTTGTGTGGAATCACCGTTGTGCTTATTTTCGTACGTTGACGCGATAAACAACCATAGTGGTTGGCATCGTGATGGCATTAACCCTGGAGAGCGCATCGGCTACTACGTTGTCACTCCCGCTCATATGCATATTTGTTGTGGAGTATAGAGATATAAGCCCTAATTGACGTAATTGGCGTTCTGATGCTTTTTCTGATTTTTGGGTGAAGGCATAGACCTTCGCCTCCAATATGTGCTTGAAATACTTAATTGCTTCAAAAATCGCTAATAGTTCCCTGTCGTATGTGCTATACCTGATTTCAGTTCCAGTAAGTTTTTTTAGAAAAAAGTGGTTCCTATGTCCCCATGTTGTTTTGTTATAAAACAGCACCGATGGCAGTATGGGAAGCATCGCAGGTTAAACTAAGTCTGTGTGTGGACTCGGATGACCAAGAGTGGCAGCATGTGCTATGATGTTTTGGCATCTCAGGAATGCCTGAGAAGTGGTAGGTGTTCACTCTACAGGTCGCTTGCCATTTTGCGCGTAAAGTCATTTAGCGGTGCTTGTAGTTCGAATGCGTGAGGTACGTAACGGCAGTAGTAGTTCAATATTCCTAGGAACCGGCCTAACTCCTCAACTGTTTATGATTGATCACTTTTACCTAATGTTCAGCAGGCTTAATGCCACTGCTGTTGATTGTAAAGCTTAAAAATGTTACATCTAAAATTTACACTTACTTTTGTCAATGCTGAGACCACGGGCCTTCAATCTGTCTTCTACATCCTTAACATGTTGTTTATGTTCTGAAACATAGTTTGACATAATTAGGATGTCGTCAATGTAGCAGAACACATAGTCGAAACGCTGGAATGCCTGCGTGGCATTCTTAGGTCCGAATGGCATTTTTAAAAATTCAATTAGCCCAAATGGTGTGCTGTTTTTTCGACGTCCTCTGGGACCAACGATATTTGGTAGTACGCTCACTCTAGATCTAGCATTGTGACGATTCGTTTGCTATGTATACGGTCACCAAAGTCGTGGATGTGCGGAACCGGGTAACGATCAGGAACTGTTATCTCATTTGGCTTGCGATAGTCGCCACATGCTCACCAACCACCTTTGCCATCATACGCAGCGGACTGGCCCAAGAACTTTTAGAGTAGCGACAAACTTTACTGCCGATTAATTGATTGATATGTGATTTTGTCGGTGCAGGTTTTTCACCCATCAGTCTCCTTGGGCGATCTGCCACTGGTGCATCCGTTGTTATAATATGGTGGCGAACTGTATGGGCTTGTGTGTCTTCTGCTAACTGTGGCCGGGTTTACAGATCACGTGTTAATCTCACTAAAAGTGTGCTTCTTTGGCGTGTTAGTAAAGCTGACAATATCCTGCGAGTTCATTGGACCGCTGCTTGTTGACATAGTTAGACGTTGTCGTTTGAGATTTATGAGCAATTGGAACTGAGCAGGAAGACAGCGCACATTATTGCTGTTTGTACATCGGCCACGATGAATGACCATTTGAACGCATGACCCAGACCTTTATCGAGTTCTAGGTCTCACTTGCCGTAGGTTTACATTAATGTTTGATTCACGGCATACAATTGCAGTCTGCCTTCTGATACAATAGTTTGCGCGGTATTGTGGTTCTAGGTACCACTGAGACTACCAAACCCGAATCGACGAGATATATTTGATGAGTTTTCTGATTTTGGATGTTTAGTCGGTGATCGTGAATACCTTCTGGGTTTAAGGAACTGTTGCTGGTCGTGAAGATGCTACCGCCTACCAGCTGAGTCAACGGCAGCAACTTTACTTTAACTGTTTATATCGTGTGCAATTTGCCTGGCACTTGATGATTTTTGATTGACTTATCTTGCGCAGATTGTCTTGAAGCATGTCGACTTTCTGTGAAAGAGTATGCAAAGCGGAAACGATGTCTGCTGAAGCTGAAGCGATCCTGAACTCAAAGTCATTGACTTCATTATCAGATGACCCTAATGATGGAGAAGTCTTGACTCCAGCCCATTTACTTATTGGTTCTTCGCTATTGGCTAAGCCAACTATTACGAAAAATGTGTCCGAACGGTAACAATAAGTGATCAGATCTTATAAACTAAAAAACAGATGATTATAGGAATTGTACAAATGAGTATTGGAAGCGCATAAATGAAAACTAATTTGTGAATATAAATATTTTTTTTTATTTATTATGACTGCTAGCATTAAGTAAACTAAGAGTTAACGGGAAAGATATAGCACTGGCTGCTAGGGCCTTTGGCTACTTACAATTTTTAGGATAACTTAGATGTAATGTGTAAGAAATAGTAGTATGGGGTTTCTTATTTTCTATATGAATAATATAATAATAATGTTTTAATAATATGTTTATGTATAAGTATGACTAATATCTTAGGTCTTAGTAATTATTATAGTTTGTTATATATATTTGCATGTTTTAGGAATTTTATTAATAATTGTGCATTTATTGCATTCATATTACAAAGTAGTGAGATCGGGTTACAGTTTTTAAATATTGTATTTCTTGAAAGGCTTAATGGAGAACAAGTGGTTAGGATATGTTTTAAGTTGGTAGCTTGTGGTTCTTGGCAAATTTGCCATTGGTTCGCAATATTATTGTCTAAATAGTGCTCATTTGTTAATTTAGTGTGTCCAAGACGTAGTTGTGTTAATTTGATTTGGTCTTGTGTTGTCAATTGCGCATTTGCGCATGGAGTTTTGTGGGGTAACCGAGCGGTACCAAGTCGACGTGAAATTCCACAATTCTTTTTGGTTATGTAGAAGATTTCTTTTTAAAAAATGATCAATGTCTTTTTTATTGAAATTATGAGAACATATCAAGTTAATGGGTACTGAAAAGGTGTTGCGGTGTTGTAGTAGATGGGTTTCTGGTAGGGATATGATTTGGGGTTAGTATTTTTTAATGATTATGAGTAGTTGGCTGTATTTGTTCGTATAGCCACGAATGTTCCATTGTATTATATTAAGGGGCATGTTTAACTTCTTAGGATAGGGTTATATACTTTCTATTTGGTTGAATTGTGAGATTTACTACATTGAACTGTGGGTTGTATATAACTTGTTGCCCCCGGCTGACCGACTGGGGAACTGATCCCTGCAAGGGATTTTGCAGGGTAGAGCTCCCCAGTACTTTTTGACGTTTAGCTCGTGATCCACTGGGCTGTGTTTTTGCTGCAATATTGTCAAGGTCACCATAGTTGGTGATATTGCGCACGGTAGAGTTGCGAGTGGCGCTGATGGGGCTGATTGTAGAGTTGAGGGTAGAGCTGTTATTTAGTGTTGTGTTTTTTTTGGTGTCCGGTTGAGGCATCTTAATAGCATTATCATAGGTTTGATGACCAAGTTGGTGTTCTTTGTTGTATATTTCATATAATTTCTTGTTACTACAAGCTGTGACATTCCATTGTTCAAGAAGTTGCGATATAACTGGGAAACCAAGAGAATATTTTTCTATAGAAAAAACTATCATTCCAGAATGTTTCAGAAATAGAATTTTACCGAACTGAATTGACTAAGGAAATTGCTAAAGATGACTATTGTGAATTCAAACAGTTTTCAATAATATTTCTTGGCGGATATAAAGAGAAGAAATTTAATATTCTGCGTCCAGGCCATCGCATCGAAAGAAGAACTTTGTTGCCACTCACGATAGGCCTGACAAGTAAAAATATTATTTTTATTGTGTTTTCTTTTATTACGATAATATACAAGGTGTGTGTTAAAAGTTTCCGAACTTTTCTGGCAGGGCATTTTCTGGTGCCGCCATCTTTGTGTG
>JBANCV010001726.1:0-12740 GCA_037040105.1 Amiota albilabris
CCAAAACATGAAAATATACGTTTGCCTTTCACGAAAACAGAATTTCGATATTCAATGCAGAAATTTTTGGTTCAGTAGCTTGGCCTTTACTGTTGACCCTTGCAAGGCTCTCATTGGAAAGTGTGCCATCAAATAAAGTATAAAAAGTAAAGCAGGCCATCAATTTGCGAATTTGTTTCTCGAACAAAAATCATTACACAGCTTAAGAAAGACTTTATTACAATCGAATTATACACAAATAGTTGGCATCTTAAAATTAATTTAAATAAATGCGAAACTATTCTGTTCCGATCCCCGGTAAAATACTGCAACTCCAATATAAGGAAAAATTTGAAAGACTTCGGCATAGCATCGCGCTCAACAAATGAACCACTGCCTCTGGTAAACACGGACAAATACTCAAGTGTTAATCTCAACAATTTCATACTACAGATGTGAAATCTCTCCATGAATTTTTCAAAATGCGAGTCTGCTGTCAGGGAATTGCTTTTCCTCGGTTATCATATTATCCCAAATAGAATGAAACCTCCAACTGCGCGTCTCCCAAAACCGGAAACAATTCTCGAACAACGTCGTTTTCTTGGCATGATTATCTTCTTTCGAAAATGCATATCTAACGCCGCACAAGCGCAATCATCATTAAACGGTATATGTAAGCACTCCATTAAGAAAGACAAAAAAAAAAATATCGTGGACATCGGAAGTGGAAAAAGCTTTTAATGACTGTAACATCATTAACATCGCGTTGTTTAACTACAGACGCTTTAATCATCGCTGTCGGCACTCACCCGTGGAAACCAGTTGGTTTTTTCTCCATGAAACTTAAACCGGCACAGCAGAAATATAGCACATACGATCGTGAACTACTAGCAATATATCTGGCCATTAAGCACTTCAGACACATACTGGACACTTGCAACTTTATAGTAAGGCCTGACCACAAGCCAATTAATTATGCGTTTCGCCAAAAATTCGACAAAGCTTCACGCTGGCCGGAAATAGCACCAATTAAAGACATATCTGCCAATACGGTTGCAACACAATTCTACAATACATGGGTATCGCGATTTAGTGCTCCCAAGACAATTACTACAGATCAAGGGACTTAATGTGTGAGTGAACTTCTCAATTCCCTTCCCCAAATGACTGAAACTAAACGTATTCACACGACGCAAAATCAATCAGCTTCAAACGGCAAAATAGAGCTTTGGCACCGCACACTCAAATCAGCGCTAATGTCCAAAACCTGCATCATATCATGGAACGAAAACAAAGAGACATAAAGACATTTACACCTGTACTCATTTCTACGATCAGATCACGTTAAGAAGTCACTAGAAGCACCATATACTGGTCCTTACGAAGTTAAGAACCGACTCAGGGACCGAGATTTTACCACACGAATTAACGAGAACGATCACAACATACCGATCGAGCGATTAAAACCTGCAATTTTCATCAAGAAGCCTGAAGTTGTGGAACCACAATTGAAATCGTACATCCGCAAAAGAGTCACCTTTGCTGATTAACATTTAGTAAGGAGGGGAGTACTTCTGGTGACCGTAACAGCCACCTATTGTTAAATAATGAATCTGCCAGCTCCTTTCCAGTAATTACACAACACAAATGCGTCCAGATCATATAGGATATCCTTTTATAATACTTTTTTTCACGCTTATAAAAAACAAAAAAAAAAATATGTGAGTGTGCATAACACTCACGAGCATTTGATGTGAAACATCTTTGTTTTCAGTACAGTGGCATTTAACATCGATTAATTTGTTTTGTTAAATCATTAATTATTTTAATTTAAAATTTCTCGTTGCACTCACCGTATTTATTTATTGTGAATTAGCGATTGTTCGACATAGTACACTGAAACTAAGTAAGCATTACAAAATTCAATCTCTTATGACTGAAAATAATAACTGAAACGCCGTTTTGAGTTCACTCATGAAAATGCGTAATAATGATAACGAGTTCCTTATTAGCCAGCCTCTGATACATGGCACCGAAGGTTCAAAGCTTGTCTGTTGTTTAATTTTTTCTTTTTTTTGTTTGTTTTAGCGATGAGTTTAATTTGTTTAACTTTGATACGTTCTCTGAGTAAAAAAAATTGAGCGTCTTTACGAATTTCGTAACGACTGCTCATACAAATACTCACACATCCACCTTAACTTATGCTGCTTTGATTATTTTATTATTTCATTCTGCTCTCCTCCTCCCCTTGCACATGAGCACAGGCACACGATCACACGATGCTTGTTCATACACATGCCTACACATACACATTTAACTTATATCTGCTTTAACCACTTTATTCTTTCATTCTTGTCTCTCCTCGACTTCCATGCCAATATGTAAAACAAGCCTTGAGATAAATAATAACAAATATGTAACATCGAAAACGACTTTATTGTTTTTCACAATATTCTCCATGAAGATCAATACACTTTTGCATGCGATTGAACCAATTTTTGAAGCACTTTTTCCACTCGGAATGAGGTATCCCCAAAACATGTGTTTTCAACGAATTAACCGCTTCTTCAGGCGTCGAAAAACGTTGACCTCGCAATTTATTTTTGGCGTGCGGGAATAAAAAGAAGTCATTGGGTGCCAAATCTGGACTAAAGGGCGGATGACCCATCAATTCGACGTTTTGAGTGTTTAAAAAGTCACTCGTTTGAGCCGATGTGTGAGAGCTCGCATTATCATAGTGGAGAATGATTCGTTTTCTGCGGTTAATTTTTCTTATTTCTTCAAACACTTTTGGCAAACAAATGGTGCTGTACCATTCAGAATTAACCGTTCTACTTTTCTCTAATGGCACGGTGGCAACATGTCCGGTTATTCCAAAAAAAACAGGCGATCATTTGCTTCGAAGTGCTTCGTGCGCGAACAACTTTTGTTAGATTTGGTTCATCGTTTAAGACCCATACAGTCGACTACTGTTTAGTTTCAGGCTCATATGCATAGATCCATGATTCATCACCTGTCACGATCTTATAGACGTCTTTTGAAGCACCGCGATGGAAGTTTTTCAACATTTCTTTGCATTAATCGACACGAGCCTTAATTTTGCGCGATTGTCAAATTATGCGGTTTCACACCAATAAAATAAAAGCATACAACTTTACTAAAAAACAAATTCATAGCCAAAAGCCATAAGTATTATTAAAATGCTCCTCGCAGTTTCGCTGCCGTCCGTACTTTGTTTTACATAGTGTATGATTTAATAACGGTAATAATATAATAATAATAAGCAAAGCAAATAACGAATACATACGTAGTACAAGTATGCGCAAAACAACGCAACTGTTCGTCGATTCTTCTTTTGAGTTGGCTGTACACTAACAACGATCACAGCGACTGAGCGACCAGCGCTCTTCCCTTCTCTAGAAACAGAAAACGTAAAAGAGAGTTGTGCTGTTCACATTGCTTGTGTAATACTCGACTATCACCCATTTGTTCTTTATCATTATGTCTTTAAAGTTAGCCTTTTAGTTTAAACTTTTAATTACAAATGACTGTTTAACTTGTTTCAAAATATTTATATGATAACAGTAAATCTCGTCAATAGCTTCCAAACAAAACACAAGGAAAAGAAAATCGGTTTAAAAACAGATGAGTAGAAGAAGTTAGTACTTTTGCAAATTAAATTCGAAGTAGTGTTTGGGTCAATTTGAGCGAAATCCGAAGGACTTTTTGCGTCAAGTTGTCACCGCTGATGAAATCTGGATTCATCATTACACTAGAAACTAAGCAACAATCAAAACAATGGATTTCTCCCGGTAAATCTGCACCAAAAAAAGCGAAGACCGGCCGGTAAGGTCATGGCGATGATTTTTGGGATGCGAAGGGCGTCATCCTCATGGATTTTCTAAAAAAAGGAAGAACGATCACTGGACAATACTTCAGTGAGTTATCGGACCACTTCGACAATAAATTAAAGGAGACACGGCATTTGGCGAAAAAAAAGGTGTTGCTTCATCATGATTACGCACCAGCAAATTAATCTGGTTTTGACTCCGCCAAACTGCATGAATTGCGTTATTAATCGCTGCCGTACCCCCCGTATTCACCCCATCTGGCTCAATGCGAATTTTTCTTGCTTCCAAACATGAAGAAATGTATCGCAAAGAAATATTTAGCTCAAACGAGGAGAGTTCACCAAATCTAATTTTTTGGAGGGATTGAAAAAGAACGTTGGGAGAAATATATCTTTCTAAAAAGGGACTATGTTGCAAAATGAAAATTTTTTTTTTTTTTTAAAATGGTGTCTTCATTTCTAACACGGTTGCTTAATGAACCGCCCTCGTACAAACAACAAAATTTGCGTTTTGACACTACTTTCCCGATAAAAGATTCAAAAATGAAAAAAATGCTTTTCTGGTGGTATCTGAATAACCATGATCTCTATTTGCCACCTTCATTTTTCACCCCAATTCCTGTTTTTAATCTTTAAGTTAAGTTTAAGTTTTAAGTTTTATTTTTCAGCGTTATTGTTTTTTTGTTAATTTTTTGTTACATGTAAACATATTCTAAATTCACCTTACAACATATTACTTACTATCAAATAATGAATTGTTATCATCATATATAGCGCAGTAGAGTGCTCGTTTTAGAGACGGTCGTAAGTGTGTCTATAAATAGTATAGTTTGTTTCTTTTTCTTTTCTAACACTATATTTATCATATCTAAATAAAAAAACCATTTGCAGGGCATCCACATGCGAATTTGATTGTCAAACTGTTGTTTGGTTCGAAAAAATGTTCATCGGTAGTGTTCGACATTTTGTTCGCACTACATCATTTTCCGCTGCTATTTTGTATGTTTACTCGCAGAAATTTTTTAGTAAATGATGTTCATGATGATGTTCGATGAACACAAGTGGTTGCCCTGCCTAACGCTCGTATCAACATTGTTTTAAGCAGTTTTTATTGTTTTATAGCCTTTTTACAGGGAGCATTTTTTTGGTTTTGTAAAAAGTAGATCTGCAACCACTAATCTCCTTGTATTTACAATATTTCGCTAGTTAATCGATGTTTTACAAGCTTATTTATACGGATTTTACCAAAGCGTTTGATTCAGTTAATCATGGCCTTCTTTTGAGTTAATTGATTATTATGGCCCTTCCTCTAGATCTTTAAAGTTGGATTAAATGTTATAAAAACTCGATCTCAAAGAGTGATGTCTTGTTCCACTTTACTTCCGGAGTTCCTGAAGATAGTCATCTAGGGCCACTTCTGTACCTGTACCTTATTTATGGTATGTCCCTTATACTCGCCTTACGTTAACTCTCATGTCCTTCTTTTTCAAGTTCAAAGTTACTTAGTTATCCATATATATTTTCTAACTCAACGAAGCTTCGATCAACCACTGGAATGTCTTTTGCATTATTTATTTCGCACGTTAGCAGCTTGACTACTTCGGATGGAAGACACAGGGGTTTTTTTGTTTATGCTGCCATCAAGAAATCCGTGGACTGATCATGCATTACTTTCAAAATAACTTGTTCTCGCAATCAAAAGGTTTTGCAGACTGACTTTCGTTTGTGTGTCAGAAATTTCGATATTGTCGGGTTTGCATTTAATTTTCCTTTTAGCCACATCTGTATAGATCGAGAAATTGTAGTTTTCTGTTTTTACAATCTTCTCTTAAAACTCAATATTGCTCTTTTATTATTTTTTTTCATTTTCCAATATTATCCAATATTAAGGCCAATGTTTCTTCCTTAGAGAAGTTCTTAGGCCTTTCAATGAGTTATGACAATATTTTGCAGATCATTTTCGCATTTACATTGCAAAAAAGTGCATAAAAACAAAATTTATTTAATAAAAATGCAAAAAATAAAAACGGCATAGTTCTCAAGTGCATTAAAAATTTTGTAGCGCTTCACGAAGATGAGTTTCATTTACTAATGTGTTTTTTAAAGATGTTTCACCATGTAAAGAGAGCACTTAAATTTTGCACAGTTCAAATCAAAACATAATACGAACCACAATTATAAGATTCCATCACAATTAGACCAATAATATACTTTTTTTTCGTAATTTTTAATCACTCATAAATCAATCATAAAAAGGCACTTTGAACAATTGATCTTCTTCTTCAAACAACAACTGTTCTTGGAAGCTATTACAATGTATGGGCTTTAAATCAGTATTTCTGGTATGCAGCCGAAACTAAAAACAAAAAAATTGTATTTCATAGCCTTTGCTCAGAAAATATTAGGATAGACTCTAAGTTTGCTTATATATTTTTCGCTCTTTGGATATTAGCGTGTCCAAAGTACCGCACCGTCTATTGAGTTTAGAAGTTAACTGTTTGACATTCTGAAAATGAATGATGAAACTGGAGTGAGAAGGATCCATAAGATAGGCTGCTTGAGGGTGGCAGGGAATCAGTTTTTTGTTGAATCTGTTTTAGACAGATTGGCAATGGCACGTTTTTTAAAATTATATTCGTGAACAACACAGCCTGGCGGCCGAAAATAAGGACCAAATAATTCGTTGCAATAATAAGGAGGAACGGATATCTTAAAAGATGAAATGAATCTTTTAAAAGAAAATTTAAATTTCGTAATATTCACATTCGACAATGCTGGAAATTTAAATAAAAGGTAGTGATTAACATCAGCTCCCGAAGTGTTTTCAGCTAACCTAGAAACAAAAATAGATTTTCGGCGGTACAGCGACAAGCTGTTTAGAGAGAATTGAAGCAGCAGTATTAAAAATAGTCGACGCATTAGTCACAAGTACATACTGTGCAACAGATGCATGAGAATCCTCTCGACCTTCGGGTACGCTGGTCAGCGGTAGTTCCATCTGTCCCATAGGTATAGTAAATTAGGATTAGGTATTGATAAGCTAGGAGTAGATGAAACATGTAGGATTAAACGTACTAAAGAAATAGTCGATTTCAGCGAATTACGCCGTTTTCGATTCGGCGTTATATCAATAAATTTTAGATTTTTAAAAAACTTATCGTACGATGTGAACTTGTATATCAAGTACTTATATTATTTCGCTAGACCAGCGAAGGCCAATATTTTGTTCAATAATATCGACTGTTCTTCCATTAATTTCAGCGCAACTAACATGGGCCGCATTATCACACAGCCAGCACGTAAAAGTACGACATTTGGCAGTAAATACTATATTGTTTCACTTCGGAATACAACAATGGAACTTTATTTGGAAAAAATAGAAATGCAAATAATACAAAGAAAGAAAGAAAAAAGAAAAAAAAATATATATTTCTTTTTTGGAAAGAAGAATTGAAAATAACAATTAATTTTTCTCAATATCACGCTGAAACGGTACAAGTGGGGGTATGTATAGAACGCACAACAACTAATAGCACTTGACTCGAGACTCAACAAAAATGCTACAATGTTATTTAACAGTAACAAAATCCTAAAGTGAAGAAGTGATGAACAGAAATAACAAAAACAAGAATGCACTGTTATCACAATAAAAAAATAAAAAAAGCAGATATAAATTTTTAACTAAATTTATATAAATTGAAATAATCAAAAAACTCAATTATATACAACAAACATACTCGCAAATAAATAAATGAACTTTCGAACACCACTCGGCGTTGCTCAAGCTACAGAGGGGTTCACATGTATTGGACAGTGGATGGCCTACAGATATGTAGGTTAGCTGCTAATATTGATTCATTCCCCGATCAATGAGTGGCGTGAATGGAAGAGGTAGTTTGGAAGAGGCAGTTTGGAAGAGGCAGTTTGGAAGGGTGGACACCCTTGTGAAAATCTCGTGACGGGGCGAGTGGGGGCCGTCCTTATAATAAGCTTTCCAAAACCTAGAAGGCGCCTGCATCCAGATTGGGCGGACTTTTGGTATGCGTCTGAACCTGCTATGTCAGCAGTTATATTAGCCTGGCGGCATGCCAACAACGCAGAGGTCACCGTTCCACCTCACATTGCGCTGGGAGTCTCTGGAACTGATGTTAGTTTTCCGCTTATGATGGTGAAGGGGTGATGTGAGCCTGTTCTGCTGAGGCGGCAGGTGAGGCGTGCATCAAAAACCAGCCACTTTGGACCCTGGTGAGAGAGTGTGCATTAGACACAACTCAGTAAGCTGCGTTGATCCGGGTGAGCTCCAGTCCGTCTGGCATCATGGGACTGGTAAAGCGTAGGACAGGCCTCAGGGAACTGGAGTGGGGACTGTGTCCCAAGAGTTTTCCTGTTCCTGACTATTACGACCCACGCCCTGCACATAATGCGTTAGTATAGTACTACTACGTTAATGGCAAAACCTGGATAAAGTTACAGAAGCTGAAGAACAGAGAGTCTAGTAGAATTATCATCAAACCAAAAAGGTTTGCTAGTGATGGGACGATGACAGCAATAATAAGGTCACCAGCCAGCCAAGAAGAATACCTGCTGAAGGCTGGATCATTGAAGGTGGGCTGGGTTCGCTGCTGCTTGGGACAACATATAAGTCCCACACGATGTTAAATTGCTTCGATTATAGGTACATTGGCAGAGGATGCAAAAACATTGTACACCCTTCGAAATTATGCCTTAGATGCGGAGCTAAGGAACCGGGAGGAAAGCGTCCAAAACCTTCTTGGTCTAAAACCGAAGTGAGGGATTTAAACCACGCTAAAAACTCCCGTCCATTGTCCTATCGTCCTCATGGAACTGTCGTTAGATATTGCGTCGGAAGCAAAGTGAGAATATTGGTGCTCAAACATCAGTCGGTCCTAGTTTCGTAGGTCACCTATCGTGCTGTTGTCTTACGTGGGTCGAGGCTACGCGTCAGCATTCTACAATCGCCCGTCCGGTACAAAGGCTAAACGAACAGCTTCTGACCATTCAGCTGCCCTTCTGCGTTCACTCATTCTGAGAGAGCACATAATTCTGGCCGTGGCTATCATTACAGCTTCCCAATTTGACTCACACATTCGCGGCACAAAGTTATCGACTACGATTTGCTCTCCAAACATTACTCCATCCGCAGCTTCTCATCGCCAAAACGAGGACAATGAAAGAGGACCTGTGGAACATCTTCGGCGATGCCGTCGCATACAGGACAGAAAGGGTCCTCCTCGTGTTTGAAACGGTGCAGGTAGAACTTGAAGCAACCGTGTCCGCTGTGCATCTGTGTCATATAGAAATCCACTTCACCATGTTTCCGTGTTATCCATACGTCCAGGTTGGGGATCAGACGTTTCCCACCTTCTTTGCCATAATAGTATACTGCACCGTCTCACATCCTCTTTAGATGCACCTGTGTTATAGCTGCGTTTGAGTTTTAGTGCCAGTATGTCGATTGGTGGCATAGATGCAATCACTAAAATTGCAGCGTTGGACACTGTGCGAAAACCGCTTGTTACCCTCAACGCTCTTAGACGATACGTTGAACGAACACCCGCCGTATATGTGCTCTTCAATGTTGGTGTGTCAAGCATGCGAAGTGCTCGCACATTTCGCGGCCAGCTTGCCATGTTAAAGGCATTCCTTTCATCCAAGGTCACTACAGCGCAGTACTCCTTATCGCCTCCCTTCCATCGAGTTCCACTCGTTGCCCTATGCGCAATATCCAATACCTGAGTACATTTTTGCAAATTTTACAACATCTGCTCTCACGGGGGCCTTTAGTGCCACATTGGGGATACCAACAGGACCTGGGGCTTTCTGGTCTCCTAACCTTCTGAGTGCTTGAAGTATCTCATCGGGGGGTGACCAGTGGGACCTCAGTAGAGTCTCTAAAGGAGTCATAAAGCTCGATTGTATCACAGACAGGGAAAAACGTAGCAACCACGTTTTCCATCAGTGCTTGATCTGATGGCTGTTGGGGTTGAGGTCTCTTCACCTTGCTCGTCTCTACTTTATAAGCTTTTACCCACGGATCGATATCGGCACTATCTCGCAGGTCCTTAAAACATGAGTCTCTGCTCAACCACCTTTGCCTTTTGGAGGTGGTGTCTGAGCACCTTAAAGTCGCATTTTATTTATTCCCAGTTGGGAGATATTCTGGCACGCTGCGCCAACCTCAGCGATAAGCGATCTTGAATGCCCACCAATAAGCCAACTTTCGCGCAGGAATTTGCGTTTTTCTTGGCATCGAAGCATCACAGGTTATTGCGATCCGCTTTGTTATGCCATGTGCCATATCGTTCGCTCTGTCGGTGGCAATTAAACCATCCTTACAGATTTGCTGAAAGATGTCATTTTCAAACATACGGTGTCTCCAACCTTAGTTTTTAGTTTTTTAACCGTCCATAAGCTGTCAGCTGCATCGCAATCTCAATTACGGTGGCTCGGTGGTCACTGTTCGTGTAGAAATTACCAATGCGCCATGGTGTGTGACGCGCAATCGAACAATGCGCAAAGGTAAGCCCCTTTCTGAAGCATCTTCCCACTGGTAACCCATATGGTGGCTTAGAGGACGCATCTGAGTCCCATTTATGTCCCCTCATGTTGCGGTATTGTTCACATAAGAGGACAACATCGAGATGTTGTTCGAAAATGGTTTGTTCCAGCATGTCCTGGCTGCTGCACAGTGGTTAAGGTTAAGTTGGGTGATTTTCATCGCCCTCCTGTTTTCCTAGTATTAATTACTCTCTGATGTTCCGGGCAGCGGGAACTGGCAGCTGAATGGTTACCACTGCATAGCGCGCATTTTAGATCACTCTTGCAAGTTGTCGCGTTATGAACTTCTTGGTTGCTATGGTCTGTATTTTCCTTTGATTGTTGTGCTTGGTGATCATAACTCCAGCACTTATAGCATCTGGTTGGTTCAACGCAATTCCGGATTCTGCAGGATATGCACTGATACTTTATTGGCATCCGAAAATCAGCACAATATAAGCTGTCTGTGTGCCCCGACGTACCATACCTATGTTTCAAACCGATGAGTCTTCCGGGCGACGTATTTCACACTGCGTATGGAGGGCATCACGCACTTCCTTCGCGGTTTTTATTTCATCCAGATCTTTAATCTGAACTGTCACCGTGTGGTGACGTCGATGTACGTCGCACAACTTTGTCGTTCTCGCCTAGGCTCTTGGGCGCCGAATCAGTACGGATTTTCTGCAGGACATCCGCGGAGGAGATATTTACGGCAGCCGTAATGATGAGGGCATCCGGCTTCGATCTGATGCTTTTTTTTCGTTTATTCTGGCCAGGAACTTAGACCACTCCTCCACTTGTGGCAATTTCGTTCCGTCCTTGATTGTCGCCTTAGGGGTTTTCCCTGGCGTTTAGGTTGGCTTTGGCGTTTTCGCTGTTGCTGTCTTGGGAGACGCCCCTTGCTCAGGGTTAGCCTTTCTGACCAATTTCATCCGACGTGTAGGCGGAGCAGTCTGAGAAGTGTGCCTCTTCGTGGAAGGAGTCTCCGAGTTGCACTCAAGGACCCTTTTACTGATTCCGGCTGGTCGCAGCCAAGGTGAAGACTGGGAGAAGTCATTTTTTCTTACTACCTCTTTGGCTTTCTCGTCTCGTTGCTCTATGGCAGAGAGCTCATTCAGAGCCTTTATGCTCTCTACCGTCTATCTTAGCTGCTGCCCTTTTCTTCCAGTAAACAGGACAAGCCCCGTATCTTCTCTCCTAGCTGATGAAAGGTTGTGAGACCGGTTGAAGCTTTCTCCTGGTAGGTGGCACAAGATGGGCTTACTGCCCTTTGACCACTTAAACTTGCCGGTGTTTGTGGAATGCTCCTAATGGGACTGAATGGGTTGCCTCCTTCTCCAGTTTTTCCTGAAGATTTGTCCGCGGCAGTAACCCGGCTTCCTATTGTTGCAGAAGTTGTTGCACTCGTAGCATTTTCTGGTACGGTGGCCGAGCGCACCTCCGTAGCATTGAGGTATATTGATGACAACGACCGAGGCCCGATTGCGACTCCCTGCACCGTACATGATCTTTCTTCCCTCTTTTCCATAATGGTTTTATTTCTGGGTGCCTGCCCATATCGTTTTTTTTAGCCTACCGACGGGCTATATGTGCAGCCTTTTGAACTACCCCTTCCAAACTCGTCACTCTTTGGTTGGCGACTGCTTATACATTATTCGCAGCTTACCTACATATCTGCAGACCGTTCACTTTTCGCCACCTGTGACCCCCACTGTAGCTTGGCCTACGCCTAGGCAGGTAATAATGCACATGCGTCTGGGAGCTATAAGTGTAAAGCCTGTGTTCAGCTAAACCTAAATATGTGCAATGCGGCACAGGTCAAAAAATCAAATCAAAAAATTCGCGAAAAATACATCATAATGGTGCACAGTGAGGTAAAAAAAAAATTGTTGGAGTCTCTATTCCTCTTAAAGAGATAGAAACCTCCATTTTACTTTACCTCAATTGTCGAGTCTTTAAGCGAACAATACTTTTTAGGAAGGTATATTATATGATGCTCCAACACAATCGAATTACCATATTTTGTTTTAGTTGTAACAGCATCGTATATAGGATACTGATGATTATTCTCAATCTCTTTTGAACTAAGGATATGTTTCTTCTTCTTACTCTTAAAATCATTGAGACAATCAGCTACGACCTGATATATAAAAAATTCTTTAGCGTTTGTTAATGTTGAGGACTTACATCATGTTTGTTGTATTGTTGAAAACTAAATTTTATGTTGAATGTTCTCTCACCGTACGAAGTTTTTCAAAAACTTACTACTAAAAAATAGTATACAAGGTGTGTGTTAAAAGTTTCCGAACTTTTCTGGCAGGGCATTTTCTGGTGCCGCCATCTTTGTGTGAGT
>JBANCV010001727.1:0-12735 GCA_037040105.1 Amiota albilabris
CGAAGACACTATCCAACACATTTAGTTTTTAGGTTGTATTTTAGAAAGAGCAAGTGCATTGCTGACAAATCTTTTGTTATTGAAATTGTAGATCTAGATGAATCGTAAAATTCATTGATTCAGTGATTACACATATATTTTCCGATTGACATTAACGTGGGTTGATATACACATGTGTGTAGAAATATTGTCGAAGCAGATTAACTATAGTTACTATTGACTTGCTTAAAACTATTTTGACCCATATACATAAGCCACTAAAATTTCAAGAGGATTTCCTCCCATACAAGTCTTCAAATTAATGTTCTTATGAGAAAAACTTTTTTTTTGTTATGCTATCATCCTGAAATTTGAACACAGTAAGTTCCTAATTTATACCATGTAAATTTCATTATCTGAGGATTACTAGGGCCTGCATGAAGAGTATAACATCTTCGGCACTGTCGAAGATCTGCTGTTTTCTAATTTCATTATGCATTTAGTCAACAAATTTCGATGTTTTGATTTACTTATGCCCCGAAAAAGGTTCGTTGAGAGTCAGAAATTTTGGCTGCACAAAAATTTCGAGAAGGATGTGGCTTATGAAATGTTGGTTGCTGCTAAGATAATGTAAACAAAGTAATAATATTCATAGTATGTATATGTAATAGAACAGTTATTATTCATGTATGTATATAATGAAGTTTTCGTATAATAAAAAAAATTGAATAAGAATTAAATGTTTTCATTCACTTGGCAAAGCGATTAACTCCCTTAATCACATAAAAATTTTACAAAAAATAATTAGATGAAAGATACATTAACACTTATACAGTCTTCGTTGTTTATTTGAATTTATAATTTAACAGGAAAATTAAACAATATTGCAAACTATTTTCTCATTTGTCTCAACTTTTTGCTTTATGGAGTTAATCGATTTGGCAATTCAAGCATTCATTTGTCGATAATAAGAATAAAGTATGTAGATGTATGTTATGTATCATTATGAGAGAGAAGCATTGTGTATGGAGTGGTGGTTCTCTCTGACTCCCCACTTTCGCGTTCAATTCATGGATGTGACAAACTTTTGCTAAGGCAACCAATATTTTATAAAAAAAAAGAAAAACAACAAAAAAAAAAAAAAAAACTTATGAAGTTTCTTAAACATGCTAATAATGCTTGCTCATCTGTCATATTTTTCTTTTTCTATTGTCACTGTTCTGCCTGTTGGATAAAATAAATGCTGGTCTACATTTTTCAGACATAGTGCTAAAGATTTTCTTATATAAATGGCATTAAATTATGAATTTTCATCCATTTTCACTCTTGAATTGTACGAGATGGAGTTTCAATTTTATCCATTGTTTTTTGGCATGCCTGTAACTGTTGTTTTTCTGTTAATGATGGAATTTTCTAAGGTTATGTAGACTTTTTTTATATAGCCTTTTTTTTTTTTTTTCTTATATGGGAAACAATCGTAACTTGACGTTTTCAATATTCTTTTCAAATTTTGCTTTTTAATTTTTTCAATTTAAAATATGGCTTGGTGCTAACTAATATTGCCCATTTAATGTTCGCTGGATTGACAGCAATCTTTATGTAAATAAGTCAGCCTGTGGTGGTACCAGATGGTCTTGTCCATACTGTTTATAGCCGCAAGCAGATGAGTACTTAACCTATTGTATTTTTGAATCTTAAAAGAATTACTTTGCAGTTGTCTATGGCTTTTGAATCCTCAACAAATCTTATTTGGAAATATAATTTTGCTATTCCCGTGCTTTCCCTTTCTCACTCTCCCAATCCCAGCAGTGATACTCTCCCACATTCTCCATTGCTCTCTATTTTAACCCTTATAATCTCTTTTGAGCATACAAATGTTATACCAGTTCGTAATTCTTATCCTGATACCCAATCTTCTTTACCAACTCCCGATTCTTGCCATTTAACATCCACTGTTTCTTCCCTCTCACTACCTCCACCTGCACTCCAACGGCACCAAACATCACACCTATTTCCAGTCTATCTATTATCTAATGCTAATTCATCTATAACTTCTAATTCCTTTCTTGTTCTCATTGTTGTTGCTTCCCGTCGACAAGTCTTCATTTCTATGTTGTCAGCAAACAAAACCAGTGACGAATGTGTTTCTTATATTGAAGCGAAATTAAATTATAAGGTTTCTATTCAAAAAATTAATTTCTCTAATCCTCGGGATATTGCATCCCTTGAATTTAGTCTCCCTGAAAACATTTTCCTCTTGTTTGTGACTCAGCATACAATTGTTCGTGAATTTAAAGCAACAAAAAAAAAAATCATCGACCGACTTTTAGTTTAATTTCTACATTCGAATACAACTTCTCAAAACTAATTATGCCTTATGAAAATTTTTCTTTCGCCTGGGTTTTTTTAGTCAATTTAAATTTTGCATTGCGCAAAATAATAATGCGGGGTTTACAAGAGATGGCGCTACTCATGCTATAAGCATCTGACAAGGTTGTCCTATACTCCATTTGAAAAATACATTAGACAGCTTCAATTTCCAGTATGTAACATTTGTTTGAAGTGTAAACAACATATATTTTTTCGCTCTCAATATGTCTAATTCCGTACCATCAAAACAACATTTGCGGGAAGTTCTAGTTCACTTCTTTAATATGAAGAAAAGTGCAGCTACGCCCATCGACTACTCTGCGAAGCATATCCGCAGTATGCCCTGTCGATTTCACAGTGCGAGAGATGGCTTGTACGCTTTAGAAGTGGTGATTTTGACGTGGAAGACCAGGAGCGGCCCGGTCAACCGAAAAAGTTTGAAGATGCCGAATTGGAGGCATTACTCGATGAAGACTCATGTCAAACGCAAGAAGAGCTTGCCAAATCAATGGGTATAACACGCCAAGCCATTTCCCATCGTTTACAACAATTGGGAATTATCCAAAAGCAAGGAAATTGGGTCCCATATGAATTGAAGCCGAGAGACGTTGAAAGACGTTTTGTCACGTGCGAACAACTGCTTCAGCGACAGAAAAGAAAGAGTTTTTCGCATCGTATTGTTACTGGCGATGGAAAGTGGATCCATTACGACAATCTCAAGCGAAAAAAATCATACGGCTATCCCGGCCATGCCTCATCATCGACGACCAAGCCAAACATTCATGGCGCCAAGCTCGTCCTCTGTATATGGTGGGACCAGCTGGATGTGTTATACTATGAGCTGCTGCAACCGAATGAAACGATCACGAGAGAGATCTATCGACGCCAATTGATGCGTTTGAGCCGAGCATTTCCAGAAAAACGGCCACAATACGCCGAGAGACACGACAAAGTAATTTTGCAATATGACAATGCTCGACCACATGTTACACAGGCCGTAAAAACTTACTTGGAAACACTCAAATGGGAAGTCCTGCACCACCCGCCGTATAACCCTGACATTGCTCCATCTGATTACCACCTCTTCAGATCGATGACGCATGGCCTGGCTAACCAGAACTTCCGTTCTTACGAAGAAGCCAAAAAATGGGTCGATGACTGGATCGAGGCCAAACCAGCCGAGTTTTTTCGCAACGGAATTCGTATGCTACCAGAAAGATGGGAAAAAGTAGTGGCTAGCGACGGACAGTTCTTTGACAATTAAACATATAACCGTTTTTCTCAATAAAGGTTCAAAATATGAAAACAATCCCGCATTTTTAATTCGCTCCCAATTTTTGTACCTCTTGCTAATTTTGCCGTTTTCGAGGCATGGATAGTTTCATTTACCAATTTTATAATTTTTTTTTTATCTATCGCAAAATAAACTGAACCGATTTCAATAATTTATTTTTGAAAAGAATAAATGTGTATTTATTTTTTTCTGTTCTGTACGCTTCAAGTCACCTAGAGTATAAAATTATTTTGTGTATAAAATTATATTACTATTTTAATTTCTCCATTTGGAGGTGAAGTTATTTGGTTTTTAGTCTTTTTTTTTTTTTTAAATTCGTACTTTGTACTCAAAAAGTTTTCTTTTAACGAACAATAATTTGGAATGAATTGTATTTTTCACTTTTAATTCAACGTCATAAGAATTTTATTAAGGGAAATTTAAATTTGTGGGTGAAGTGATTTTATTTTTAATTTTATATTCCCATTTGATGGAAAATTTTTGTAATACTTCAATGAATTTGAATTAATTTCGAAGGAAATAAGTATAATGACTGTAATAGAGATGTCGTTTTTTATGTTTAAATATAATATTGCCTTTTGAGAGACTTTTTTTTTTTTTTTTTTTTTATTCGTATTATTTATATTATATTTATATATATCTTTTTGTTTTTTGGTGGGTGTCCTGTAGCCTTTACCTCGATTATTACTATACTTGATATATTAAGAGCAATATAAATTTTATTATCAGGCGGTAACTCACAGCTGGTTTTACTCTTGGCTTATGTTTTCATTTTGTGCAATGTTGTATTACAATATTTAAAGAGCATAATGCCTTGTAACTTATTCCAATGAAGTGTTCATAAAACTAAATGATTAGATGTAGTAGCTAAAATTGAGCTTGTAAACGGAATATAAGGTCTCCTTAAAAAATTAAATCAACACATTCAAAGGCTAGGTAGTTTTATTGAAATGATGACACGAAAAATAAAGTCTCATATTTACACTAGAAAAATGTAACATCATTTTAAAGTTCATTGGAAAAATGGTGAATTACACTTCTTTCATCATAAATTATATCTGATGGTTAGCAAAAAAGTGCATGCATTAATAAATAATGATTAGTATTCAATTCGAGCTAATTATTTAAAAAAAAAAAAAAAGAATCATACCAATTGTTGTGTACGCTTCACCCATGGAGATTGAATCACACTTCTCCTAGTAGATAAGGATCTAAACTGAGTTCAAGCGATGCTTTGAAATTTTGTCCTGTCGAAAGGTTAACTTGACATCAACAACAAATGAGCAGCAAGCTAGATCCTTCGGCTCTGCTATATGCAAGCGGACAAAAGTTGTCAGATTGGTTGGTGAAGTATGCTATAAGAAAACACATTCGGAAAGCAAAAGATTTGCTCTACTCGCAGGAGAACAATCAATGCTGATGAAACTTAGACAAGATCCTACCTTCTGCTGCCAAACCATTCCCAACATACATAAACGTATTCAAGAGAAAAGAGCGAAGAAGCTTGCAGACAGTACAACAAAAATAATTTTCATATTATACCTCTTACCATTATTATATACAGATTTAAGCAATAATTATACCTATATTGTATATTAAATAATAGTAAGAGTAGATTGTCAAGATAAAAGTGGTCATCAATATAATAAATAAAAATAAAATACTGCAACCAGTTTGAAATTGAATTGGCACCGCCTTTGAAAAAAAACCTTGTTCCATCAAGTTGTACACTTGAAAACCATATAGAGAGCAATGAAACCAATCGTAGTTATATCTGTTCCCTAAATGAGGGGTTTGTCCTTTATTTGGATAGATAGATAGATACTACCTCATATGAGGAATTATATGTGCATGCCTTTATGTTTGATTTTTCTTTGGGTAAGAAGAGCTATCAAAATTTAAAGTATAGAGTTTTATTACTCAAATTCATAGTAATCAGACCAAATAAAACTTAAATTCAATATGCATTAAAAATATATAGAAACATAAAAGCAAAGAAATTCACAGTTATAAAGAATTATAAGGCATAATATGTTTTTATTTTTCTTTAAAACGTGGCAATGTTATTTCAAATAAGAATATTAATAACAAAAATATGATATCCTTTTTGAATTTTAACCTTAATGAGACGAAATGGCATGGAGTCTACTAACGATTTCAGGCTAATTTTTTGGGCTAATTTCAGTCCATTCTTTTAGTATTGCAGTTTTAAGATCCTTTGCTGTGTCAAATTGTCTTCCATACCCATAAAGTTTGGCTGAGAGAATTCCCCAGATATCTTCAATGGGGTTAAGGTCCGGACTTACAAATGACCAGTGCAGTACTGGAATATTTTTGGATGATAAATATGTCTTAGTGGCCTTTGCATTGTGTATTGGCGCATTAGCCTGCTGATATGCCCATTTATTTCCATAAAGGTGATCTGCAAATTCTATTAACTCGTTGTCCAATAGATCGGTATACATCTCTGCATTCATTTTTCTTGATATGAAACATATTGGAGTCTTTCTTTTGTAACTAAATGAAGCTCATACCATTACTGATCCCCCAATATGTACAAGAGTGCGACAAGTTCGCCTTGGCAGACCCCAATATTTTTTTGCAGCAATCGGGACCATGCAAATTAATTTTTTTTTTCATCACTAAACATGAAGTTACGCCACTCTATATCCCAAAATTGGTATTTAGTGGCAAATGCTAAGTGTGCGTTTATATGCCGATCTAATAACTTAGGTTTAGGTGACATAGAATCATGTCTATTGATGCGATTTTCATGGATTATTTGAAGAGTCCTACTTCTTGAAATGTCCAGGGTCTCACCCTTAGCTGTCCAGTGCTCATTAAATCAACAACTGCTAAACGTTGGATTCGGCGTTTGCATTTAGAGTCAATGTCTGTTTTTTGCCACTCTGTTTCATTGTGCCATAGCTACTTGGGTTTTTTAAAAATTAAGCTATGGTATTTCTATGCCTGTTAACTTTTAAAGCAATACAACACTTAACCAGACTGCATACACAAAAAAATATTACAAATGCAAAGCAAAGAGTACTAGAAAAAAATATTTATGCAGATACAATTCCTCATATGAGGTAGATATAGATGAAACATTCAAAGAATATATTTGTATTCAATTTTTATTTAAATGTGTGTAAAAGTTGCTTTTGTATTGTTTCAACAAAAGAATAATTAATCATTTCAGTATTAGAATTGCTTTCCCACAGCACTTTGCATTGCCAGTTATACTGCTTTCTGGTGTCTAGGACATTATTGATTCTCTGGTCTCTATGGATATGTTTTAGTTCTTTGATTTTGGAAAATGATGGAAATGACAAGAAAGTGAGTAGCATACGTTACGCTTATTCGATACGTTCTATACGTATATCTCATACAGTATGTATAACTTTATGGTAGAGTGACAGTAGCAGAGTCTCGCAAGTGTATAAATCATGTGCCAAGTTTATTGGGGGATGTTGATTGAAATGTAAAAGAAATTTATTTATGCTTTAATTACACATTTTGTGGTGTAATGGATATGAAACAGGAACATATAGATTTGATATCTACATAGGTATGAACACACATATATCTTGCATGTCTTTTGATTTTGTTTTTTGAGGACTGAAATAAGTAAACAGAATGATGGTAATGGTGATGATGATTATGATGATGCTAATGACGTTGATATAAGGACCCAAATTGGCATACACGACAAACATGAGAGAGCCTTTCCAAAAAATATTGTATTATCATGGGTGTACCAAGTACAATAAAGGTAGGACAACTGACTCTTGGACCTGGACTGCAGCCACTCAAGCTGATAAACTGAGTAATATATCTTAAGTGTACATGAAATTCTTTTTTTACCATCCCCTAAGAGAAAAGTTGAGTACGCTTATGTGTGTTACACTAAGTAGTATATTATAGTAAAAATGTCTGTGACAATAACAGTCAGTACCAGTAGCAAAAGCAGCAGTTTCGAGTGAGCAGCACATGGCAAAGTGAAGTTTAAGAGTTTATGGATGTTGTATTCGTGTTAAATGAACATTGGTACTACTTAAAGTAAGGACTTGGTTAAATAATGAAATGCAATTTGTTGTTCTCTTTAATATATGTATGCACATATACGAATCAATTTGATTTTAAGTTCATCGTGAGCTGCGGATTACGTATATTTGCTCTGACGTAATTAACATGAATTTCATTACGCATCATGCATTATCAGCGCCATCATCATGACGAAGATGATGATGATGATGTTGATTGTCACGTGAGTAAGTTGGCATATGTATACTGCACTCCACTACTTTGATACATTACAAACCAATGCACAAACAAACAAAAATGTCCAGTCGATTGCTGAATAAACTTAACCGATTCGAATGGCATGGAATCGAACCAAAGCAGCGACATTGCATCGAATCAGAATGCACCAGATCGGCTTATAATTCAACTTTTTATATAATGGCGATGATGTTGATGATGTTCATGATGATGATGCAACAACCTGCAATTGGATTCAACCTGTGTCCACTATGAAATTTTATTTGCATTTCTCGATAATTATTTTATTTATTTATTTATTTTTTTTTTTTTTTTTGCATTTCTTTTTTTTTTTTTTTAAATTACAAAAATGAAAAGATAGAAAAAGTTTGGTCAAGTGAAATGTAATGAGATTCTTGCTGCAGCAAAAAATTGCTTCGAATATATGGAAATTGGGTTTAAAATTACATGAAATAAAATGTTGTTGCTGTTATGTAATACAAAATCCTGATTAATTTTATCATGAAAATTTTAAGTAGAGAATCTATAATGAAAAAATATTTATTTTCACAAAAAATATACAGAAGAAATTCCAAACCATTCATTGGGATCTTTATGTTCACATTGATAGCTTCAGTAGAAGTTATTTAATGCAATAAAAAGTTTACTGCAATGATTTTATCCTTGGCTTAAAATGAAATCCATTTGGTAAGCAATCAAATATTCTGTCTCAAAGAGAATCAAAACTTAGGCCTTATATAAAGCAATAATAATCTATTGAATATAATGTAATTTGTTTGTCATGGATTTGGAAGTGGTGTCATGTGACCTGAAAACGAGCCTTGCCGGGAACCTACACTATTATAGTTATTGACTTTTTATATGATAATTTCAAGGAAATAGATGTGGGCTATATATTCTTTCAACAAAATGCCATACAAGAACTGCCATGCATAACAGATGATATCGCGCCTTGGTATGAGAATTTAAAAACCCGTCAAATTCATCATGTGACTTATACTCAAATGATCTTATTATACTTCAGTACAATATGTCCACAAAGGATGTGTGAAATGTGAAAATAAAATAGATTTCAAATGAAAAATGTTTAAAGAAAGAAATCTACAATTTTATCTACAATTATTGGAAAATTATTTACTAAAACTTGATGATATATAAATGGCGTCCATTAAGCTCCTGTCAGTCTTCTAATCTTGAGCAATGATTTCTAATAACAAGTTAACACAAAGCCTGAGATACCTTTTTTATTGCTGTTGTGATATTCTGCTTTAATTTATTTAATGTCCTCGGTTTATTTTTTTTTTTTTTGCAATCTCTCCCCATAAGAAATAATTCAGAGGACTAAGACCTGTACTGAGTGGCGGCCAGTTAACATCATCTATTCGTGGAATCAGCTTATTGAGGAATAAATCTGTTTATTTCAAGAAGATAATTGAAGTTCAGTTCAAGCTCTGAACAAGAGCCAATATTTAACTATGAAATGAGGAGGACAAACTCCTTTATAGTTTCAATTGAATCATTTGATATTTGACAAGTGGTGCCTTAATGTTGAAATCATAATCTTGTATTGAAATCATTAATCTGTTGCAAACATGGAACTGAATCACTCGATATCATTTCACAATATCTCTCTCTCTTTCATTGTTAATGCTCTCCTTCTTTATTTGGCAGACATCTTAGCCCACATAATAACCATAATACTATGAGAAGATCGCTCATGTTTCTGCTTGAAATTAAGATAAATTTGGTGTTTATATATATGGTCATTCAAGTAAAAATTACTTCAAATGATATCAATTGTTATGTCTTTTAACTCTTGCACTAGTTGAATTTTTTTTATATGCTTTAAGATGTAAGTTTCCCTTAAGATTCAGATGTGGACAAGGCCTTCCTTAGCAGATTGTAGATATTTATGATTAGTATTTTTTGTTAGTGAATCCGAATTATGGTTTAAACTATGGAAGGACAAAGGTATAATAAGAGAAAACCTTATAAAACTAGAAATGAAAGAAGTGTTGAAGAAGGCTGTACACCGCATTGGGTGAAAAAGGTGACTGGGATAAGTTATGTGTACTAGAGAATTGTTCTCTCTTATGAACAGAAATAGTTGGATTTTTACTTGTGGAATGACGGACACATTCAATCGATTCTTTATCTCTTATAGCTTCTGCAAGGCATACTTTGGATCTCATTATGAACACGAAACAAAGTAACAATAGAATTATTGTTCTAGTAATATAATTAAATATGAATTTATCGCTTCTAAATTTCCATGAACCAAGTGCCCCTCAGTCAGAGCGTTACTCAGTAATTAAAAAAAAAAAATTCAATTACCCTTGTACTTAGTAAATATGTGAAAATAAGAAATTTTTTTTTTTGAGATTTTGGGTCCATTGCAGATATACTTACTTCCTAGGTGCGAAAGCCTGATTAATATCAATATTATTTTGTTAAAATGTTAAGACACATACATCGCACATACTACAAACGTTCACCTTCCTGCATGTTATGCATATTGAATGGATTATTTGCAAATGTAATTGACTTTTTTTTCTTTCTGTTTAATGAATTGTAAATATGCATCGAACAAAGAAGGTGAGTGGGTCTGAGTATAAAGGAAAACCATGAGAGAAAATTAAAAATTACATCAGAATTTCATTGATGATGACGATAAAATTGAAAAAAAAAAAAAAAAAAAACCCATACATTTGTATCTCGGTTACAATTTTATATAAAATGATGAAAAAAAAAAAAAAAAAAACATACAGTCAAGTGTGAGTCAGCCTCGCACATAAATGATTCCGCGCCATCATGAAGAGCATTTTTCCCATAAATTTCAAACTCATATTTTATTCGGCTTATTAAACATTAATTACTTTGATGCAAAATGAGATCTGTTATGTTGCCAACTATTTATTGTAGCAAACAGCTAATGCTTGGTAGCCTCCGGATACGGAACCATAACAAGGGACTAAATTGAACACACTATTTTAATTATAATTGTAAATAATATATTTAGATTGATTTGGTCTATCCTGTAGACCTTATAGATAAAATGGGTCCGTAGCTATTTATAATGACATGTATTGAATATGAAATGAGTTTAAGGCTTTGCACCTGAGACTTCTGCCAAATATTATTACTAATATGCACATAAGTATTTGAAGCATGTTCAATATAGTTCAGGACTAAACAGTATTGTTGCCTCCGGATTTCCTAGTTGTGTGTATTTGTGAAAGATTGCCAGTCTCATTTTGTATACATTTGTCGCTACAAACATGTCATCATCTACTATCATTATATTTACTTGCATTCAAAAATGGAGAGAAAGACTGAAATAATAAGAAAGAAACCCGTCACCGGGTATAAATTCATGACCATTAGCTTGTTGAGAGGTAAAAAATATCCTTATGTCCAATCAAGACAATGTATGTATATTGTTACAACAAATCTTAGTAATCGTCAGGTGCTGATCTAATATTACTGTATATATTTAAGAAAAGATTCCAGCCGATGATTTATTAAAGAAAGGAATCCCGCTTATGGAGTAATAGATAAAGTTCAAAGATAAAACTTTGCAAAAGCTGAGGTATGTCTACAATAATGAAGGCTGGTGATCGTTCAGTAAATGTTAAGCTGAAATGTTTTTAATGTGAACCACCAACTGTGCAACTCAACAATAAACTAATGAAAAAACAACGTTGTAACAATAAAGACTAAAGAATTTAAAGAAGTTTGTTGTATCAAATATGCATGAATTTTAATTAAACAACCAAAATAGTAATTTAGAATGCATTTAAATTATACTGTGTTTCTTCCAATGGAAACTTTTGCAGTTTGACATATCCTCATCTTCGTTCACGGACATTTGCGATTATTTGTTATACCATATGAACGTCAGTCTTGGCTAAGTTACCGATTTGTGTGTTTCGTTCTTCATTTGCCCATAATTTACGGATGCGTTCAAATGTGTTTGCAATTATGACGAGAAGACCAAAGAAAAGCACTACTCCAAATAAAAACAAAGTATACATTTCCAGAAACAACTCTGCTTTGGAACGCCGATTGCATAGAAGCGCTGTTGATGTTGTTGTTTTTATCGGATCCATTTTGTCTCCTTTTTTCTTCAATTTTTGAATAGAAATGAAACTAAATTTTGAGTATATTATTTTTCAATTTTAGAATGTGATGACAAATAGTTTCGATGTTTACTTTGTTCAATATATTTCCTGGGCATTGAAAATATTTAGGGTTCTAATAATCAAATCTATCTAATCTTCTTCTTCAGGAAATTCTAGCATAGTCTGCGGAGTGTTCGTTTGGAAAATCCAGCGGATAAAGTCGCAAATGGTGTATCAAATTCTGCATATAAAGTTCCGACAAATTTAGGTAAAATCAATCAAGTTGTCCTTGCCAAACATCTCAGATAATAAGGTGCATTGCAAAACTATAGAACCACCTACAAATTTATGGATATCTTGAAAACGACACACTGCGGGGCATCACAATGTTCTGCGGAAATGTGTAAAAGAGGAAATAATAAACATACGTGGGATTAGGTAAAAATTATTAGTGTAAAATTTTAAGAAATTCAATAAAATGGATTTTTTACTATTGCATTTCTACAGAATCAATTGCGTTTTATTCTTATTTTGAAATGAAAACAACATGGCAACACGTATTCATTGACTTTAAATTATTTAATTAGATTTCCTTGTGTTGTTATCGTCTGCTAAATACGATTCTTCTTGGTGTCAATATTATTTTTATACCAATTTGATTCCAAGTGGTCCCTTTCTATTATTATTGCC
>JBANCV010001728.1:0-12722 GCA_037040105.1 Amiota albilabris
TGATACTGACAGCTGTTATAAACACACTAGTTGACAGATCGCGCTCAAATTTGGCTTGGTAATAAAGGAAGGTGCTATCAACTTAACAAAAAAAAAAATTTACCGATTACTTTTTAGCGGTTCATTTAAATGACATTTTCCGGGTACTTTTTATACAGAAGGTATGTCATCAATGTAGAATAATAATAAAGAATGTATTGCTAAAAACCATTATTATTATTATTATTATTAATCTTATCTGGTATAGTTTCTAAGTCGTGTTACCTTTTTATCAGATAAAGGTATTTTTGAGAACAATTTGACACATTAAGTTGATTTGTGTTGTTACTGAGTCTAAGGACTCAATCAAGATTAAAGAACTCCTCCAATCCTCCAATGGGTGAAAGAAATCCTTATAGTATTCATTGAAATTTTTCTTACTAAATAAAAATTTTGTATACTCAATAATAATGACCCAAGAGGAAAGCATGTGATTGACTCTTAACCAGGGTTGTTCTAAGATATTTGGTGCCAGTGGCCTATTAAAAATAATCACTTTTGATGATTTCTTTTTACCATACGCTGTACATTTCTATCAATTAACCGAATCGGACTTCTATGAGGGAGCTTTCCCATATAAAACCAAATTCAAAATCATGTTTTTATTAGAAAAACTCTCTTCTGATTTTTATGTTGTCGAACTTGACAAATTTGGACACTACAAGCGTCTCAGCATTTATATTAATTTTTAGATGCCAAGATTACTGGATCACATAGCTCTCATACAATATTAAAAGGATATACTGACTCCAACCTAAACATAAGTGAAATTAATGTTTTAATATTTCCGTATGCTCAATGACAGGAGCATAGGCAAACACGTTTGCTAGCGGATGCGTTAAGAGTAATACAGCTTCGGCATAGTCCAAAAAAAAAAAATTAAAAAAAAAAACATTCTTTCTGGTTTTTATTAAGTATTTTGCATTATTATAGAAAATTCTTGATATCTAACATCTGTAGTTTGGTTGTTGGTACTCGTATTGGAAAAACGATATGTATACTCAAAAGAGTAGAAAAACATTCTATTGACAATTGAGATAGCAAGCAAAAGCAAATGAAATATTGTGTATTTTAACTCAGGACATCATCTAATGGTCGAATGTCGTCTATTTGTTGTCGTCGTTTTCGATATTCATGCACTTTAACTCTGTTCAACTATAATGTTTTTTTTTTTTTTTTTTTTGTTTTTCATTTATTGTTTATTGTTTTTTGCCAGTTCGTTTACTTTATTTGAACTCTTTGATTCGATGTCCTTTGGTCTTGGTCCTCTTATCAAGTTGCTTGCGCTCGTTTAAACTTACTCAATCATTTATTGGGTTGTATCGGGTTATACAACAGTGACATCAATAAGGACATGACAGCACAGGACTGAGCTTAACAGGACACAGTCACAGGCGCAGCCACAGTCGCAGTCACAGACGCAGTCACAGTCGCAGTCACAGACGCAGTCACAGTCGCAGTCACAGTCGCAGGCACAGTCGCAGTCACAGTCGCAGTCACAGTCGCAGGCACAGTCGCAGTCACAGTCGCAGGCACAGTCGCAGGCACAGTCGCAGTTACATATTTACACATTTCTGTTGTCCTTGTTATTTGTTTTATTATTTTTTTAATTTGCTGTTGCTCAGTTTTTTTTTTTTTTTTTTTTTTTTTTTTTGTTTTTGGAACAGAAACCAGAAACTTAATTTGTGTGGGTGCTAAAAAGTTCCTATTCTATATTAAAATGACTTTGTATTTGCAGATTTGAAATTTACCAGTATTTCTCAATGAATTAAATTTGGCAACACCGATAGTTGTATGCTTTTCATTTCATACACTGCTGTATAAACTCTAATCTACCTTAGATGAGTATAAGAAGGAACACTGTTTTGCATTTATGATTGTGATTTTACATTATCATCATCATCATCATCGTCATCATCATCATTATCATTATCATCATCATCATCATCATTATCATCATTATCATCATCATCATCATTAATATAGATATATAATGTATGTATATTGAGTTTAAATCGAGCTGAGATGTTAGAGCTTTAAAATCAATAAATACAAATAAAGAAAAAATAAATTTTCAACATCAAAAATAATATGAAATATTATGTCAATATCAATAGCAATTCACATGGATAGAATACAAGAGATATGCATTAATTCTTCCATGAAATATTTGTCCAACGGTCTGTTAGATGCGAAAGCTATTAATAGCATTTTTGGCAAGTACTAAATTCCAACAATCTTTAATCATGTTTATAATAATTCAAGCATTAGTTCTAATCATAGTCGTTAGCATTTGAAAGTTTGGGTTTGCGTAAAATTTCCCATCTATTTTTCATTAGAAATTAAATAAACAAATAACGAGAAAACTGAAGTTGCGTTGGGCATTCCTGTCTGACGCTGGGACAACTACCGTAAAGTGGTTTTTGAAGCAACAAAATACTATTGTGAAATAATATAATACACGGAATGTCTTAAGAAATATGTCTTATGCAAATTGTATTTGAATTGTTTGTATAATTGAATATGATTAGATGATAATCGCATGATGAGAAATAAAAAAAATAAAAAAGAACTGTCCGACTCTGAACTGGAATCGGATCGAATCTCTGATGATCTCAAAGTAGTTTTGAAATAAGACATGTCATTTTTAAATTTTATAAATTATATACAATTTTGATGAAATAAAGTTGATCATGTGTGGCCAATTAAAACTTCTTATTTTTCAGTAATTTGATTTCCAATCGATACTTGAAAAAGTCTAAGATTTTATTATATGTGTAGATAAGCAAGAAAGAAGTGTAATTACCATACATTCGAAAGAATTTACATTATATATATTAATATCATAGTATGGTATCTGCTGATATACCAGAAAGTGTTGAATGTAGGATGTTCATACATATATACGAGTATGTGTTCAAATGGTATACTATATACTATATGAGATACGAGTATATTGGCAGTTATTTGATTGCATAAAGCACCTAACTCTTTCATCTATTAATTATACGCTTCACATGAAATTTCTATGTGCGCAGTTTTCCATTTTTTTTTTTTTTTTCTGTCTTTTCTCTAATTTCCATTTCCATTTTCAACAGAAGAAGGTTATTCATTAGATAGAACTTATGCTATATACAAACAGACATACATATATATAAATATATATATATATATATATATATATATATGAATTTATTAACATAGGTTTGTGTTCATGTACATGGATCTGTGTACATTTGTATCTGTGTACTTGTATTTATGTGGTTGTTTTCATTACGTTAGCAACATAAACTAATAAAGACTTTCCATAATACTCACATTTTAACGATATAAAAAACTGCATTTATGAATATAATAACTACTCTTACTAACTCAGCAAAAAATACCCTACATACTATTAGCTGAGATGTTATTAAGTTTTTGTGGTTTTTATGTTTCTTGTTTTCAATTGCATTTTATCCATAACGAAACCGTGAATTGTCACTACAGTTGGTGAACTTTAACCCTGTGGCGTTAAGCCTCTTTTCTAACAAACACCTCTAATTCCTAAACAATCTATTCTGATTTCAGTAGATGAACTTCACCATATGTATATCGTAGAATTTAGGTCTCTTCATATTGCTTATAATTTTTAACAGTTCAAAGTTTTGTTTATTTATTTATTTTGAAAGCTTATAATAAGTATATAATCTAGAATAACTTATAGACCCCTTTGGCTCGTCTATTATAAAAAAAAAAGCTGTTTAAATTAGTTTGAATTCGTTGCAGTATTTAATGAAAGATGAGATTTTATGAATGTTATTCAGGAATGGAATTTTAAAGAAGGTGGAATATTGCCGGAATCTGGTGTTGTCTAGATTTTTGTAATCTTCCAAAATGTGTTTGACCGAGATATTGTTCCTGCATAATGGCCATGGTGGACAGTTTGTTGCTTCTGGGTGAAAGTCGAACATATCAACCGATGGCAAGAAACAGGGAAGTGGATTGGAATTATACACACACAATTAAATGTCTTGTACCAATATATAGATGCATGCCATTGGCTTAGTTCTATGTCACGTAATATATTTTTAATGTGAATTCTTATAACGCACTCAACGCCTGGTACAATCTTCAGACTTGGAGTTAAGCCTTTAGTTTTGATGAAGGAAATTAATAAAAAGTTATTAACATTGAAAAATGCAACTTTAAAACTGTAATTGTTTTCGTTTTTGTAAGACTGTCAATCGAGAAGTTATGGTATTTTCTCGAAAATATTATATGCGTTACGCATTTGTATCAAATTTCAGTACAATATCTCAAAAGCTGATAATGCTGTATGAGTAAGCATAAGAACATTGTCCAATCAGATCTATACTTTAAATATAAGTATGTATTTTTATTTGTTGTTACAAGCATCATAATAAAGTGTCAATATCTTTTAACACTAGTCGGGTAGGGTATACAAATATTAATATCAACATCAACATCAACGAAATGGCTGCTTTACCTTTTTTCTGGCTAAGCTTAATGTGTGTTTTGTTTTTACTCATATTCTATATAATATATATTTATTTATATTACGTATATCATATCTGACATCAACAAGCTCATCATTACCATCCTGAATACTACCATTAACAAGATCATCATCATCATCATCATCATCATCATCATCATCATTATTATCATCGTTATAGTCCTTCTGCTATTGTCGTTGCTATATAAAACTACTTACTACTACTACTACTACTACTATACACGAGTATCGTTAATTATCCATGCATATATCATCGTATATTTTCATACATATTTTCAAAAACTTTTCTTTTCTTTTCTTTTCCTTTTCATTTTGTTTTATTCTTTTTTGTTCCAATTTCAAGTGCACTCAATCTATATTTATGTATATTATTATTATGATTATAATTTCTCTTCATGTAAACAACAAAGATACATACATACATACATACATACATATGTTCATACGAATACTTACAAATATATGGTGAACCAATGTAAGAGGGGCTTTAAAAAAATATATGGCCTCAGTATACAAATTTTTTTTTATGAAGTGTTTGTCACAGAGTAAGGGAAAAATGGAAAATGTTTATAGAATTTAGAAGAATTGGATTGCAGCATTCTAATCCTGAAGAAACTATTTTATTAAATACTAAATTGAATAGTGTTTAAGATTTGGTCTGGTCTGGTCTGGTCTGGTCTGGTTATTTTCAAATAAATAATCATGAAGGTTTTCAAAGCTTTTCAAAGCATTGAATTTTGACTACCATATTATGGCAGGAATAATTTCTATGGCCTTTAATTTTTAGATTTATCAAAGTAAGCACACGTAACCGGGAATATGAATTATACGTGATCAATACTGAATGGAAGATGTTTGTTCCCATCGATAAACCATGAAAATCCGAAATTTGTAAAGACAAAGAAAAGTGTGAACGATTCAAGAAAAATTTTATTCATTCAACGATTATTTAAAAAAAAACATGTTTCTGATCAGGAAAATATGAAGTTGGAAAACAAACAGTTTATGACTTAGTGAAAAATAGAGATAGACTATTAAAATATTATGCAGAAAGTGATTCGGTTATTGCTATTCAAAAAAAATGCACTAGAGCCAAAAGTCGACTTTACTAGATATAAATGGTTCCGACAAGAGGTCCGTATATCCATTCCATAAGTGACAAATCTATCTGTAACTGCAGTTCCACTGAGTAGCAGTTCTTATTTTATCCTATCAACTTGTACTTTCTTCTATTTCTATATGTGATTTTTGTATAGAAACTTACAAAGCTTCTCTCGTATTCACCTATTAATCGTGATTATTATTGTTGTTGTTGACGTGGATTTTTACTATTATTAGAATTTTCATTTTCATTTTTATTTTTTTTTTTTATCATCATCATCTACAAGTACATACATGCATATATCATTATTTTGAATGACCTTTTGAGAATTAATGCAGTGTAGTTTTCATTTTAATAAGAAAAAAAAAAAAAAAAACAATTGAAGACACAAGATAACTTTGGTCTGACCAATATATTTATACGCTTCAGATAAATAATACAATAGACAATGATTAAGATTTATACTCATATAATTGAAATAATATTAAAATTAATTGATAAACACATACTGTGACATCTCACTCAATTAATATTAGCTCAAAAGCATACCAAGAACTGGACAAACTTCTAGCATAGATAAAAATGGCTCATTCAGAACGATTAGGCCACCTTGTATCCAGTAAACTTGGTTAATGTTTATCCATCTCCGAATAAAATACACTTAACTGACGTATAATTACATACTAAACTGGGACTTCTGAACAACGCTGTTCTCCATCGACCATGTATTGGATCACTTTCCAAACTTGGACAGAAATAGAGCAAACTATTTCAGAAATAAAAAACCCTCAGATCTCCTCCAACATCCTACGACTAAGAACAATGATATGATCTTTAAAAATACGAATGATTATAACATATAAATTAACTAAGAATAATCATAGAGTCGTAGGTCTTAGCAGTACTACTCTTAAATAATTAATTAATTTAATTTAATTTATAAATTTGATGGTTCTATCCATTAAATTTGTATTGTATAAAGCAATTAACTTAATCTATTTATTATAGTTTATAACCAATTTTTATGAAGAGATTTTATTTGTTCTGATTCTGCTTCAAAAACTGAGCAATTTGTTTGTGTTTTATTGTTTTACCAATAATATTCATTGGATGTCCTCATATCATCATAACGATGATTTCTCTTCTAAAGATATAAAAAAAAATTAAAATTATAAATCAAATGCATTATCTTGTTGAAATGATGAATAAGTTAGCATACAAAATGTTTTTATCTAAGTAAAATTGGAGTGTACAGATTTTTGTGACTATTTTTCTCCTAAATGGATGGATCGATTTTGATGAAATTTTTTTTTGTTGTACTTATGGGGTCACCGAGATGGGGCTTAGCCATTGTTGTACCCCGTAGATGACGCTGTTGTCAAGAACTAGGCAGTTATTTACCATTTTTTTATCTAGCTCATGTTATTCTAAGCCGAATATTTTTTTTTTTAAAACAACACAAAAATGCTAATGAATAAATTTGCATACTTTGCATATCGTTTCTTGGTATTAAGTTTTTGGAAAACCTCTGCAAGACCAAAATCGTTGGATTACATTTAATCGTTTCTATGCTTTGGTTGTTGTTATGGTTGTATTTGTCATCTTTAAGTACGCACACTTTTGTTAAACATATCGAATTCATAAAAACTAAATGAATATGCAGGCCTTGTTTTCTTTTTTATAGTTTATCTATTTATTTTTATTAACCTTCTTTATTTGCAATTTACCAGTCTATGATAACAGAAGGTGAAATTGAATGAAGAATTGATAAAATCAAATGCAATTATTTTTAAAGTATTGCTGAATCAGTCATCCCGGAAACGGAACATGAGAGATGAGAGATGATGCCTTTCAAAGCTACGAGTGTACCTGCTAGTGTCAAGCAGGTTGATTGTCATTTAATTATTATTGTTCTCCAACTGTGTGATGTTTCTGTAGCTGAGCCTGATGATCTGCTCTCTGATCGTTGGAATCTTCAATTCTCAGTGAGTGATGGAGTTTCTACAAACTTTCGCAGCAGTTTGAATTGTAACCTCAAAAGTATTTCACGATTTGAGTCGGAAAGCAAAGCCCAAATCTGTGTACCGTAAGTCCATACCGGCTTCACTATAATATATAAACAACGAGATCTATTCATCAAACAAACACCCAAAACATGATCTGTATGCTGATCATGTCTGTACCATAATACTCTATATACCTTATACAATATGGTTTGTACTGCTTTAAGCATGTTTCTATGCGTTACAAGCCAGATAATCAGGCTAAAGGGAACAATGTGAATGGTTGATTTATTAATATTTTCAGTTATTAATAAGTTGGTACGGTTACATATTCTGTGGAAATTTTAACTTCACAGTTTCCACGAAATATATATGAATATTTGTAAATGTATAGAAACTTTGTGTTTTGGGCTTCTAAAGAAAGATTATGGTACATTTCGCTTTGAATTTTTCCTATACAATATTATAATATTAATGAATATTAAAGTTTCCATGGTTCACAATTTTCTAAAAACTCTTAAATATCAGTCAGTTGTTATAAGGAGAAAAAAAGAGGAAATTCATTTATATTATTGTATATTATAATTAATTGATTCAATACAAATATCATCATCATTGTAATTATCAACATCACCATGGTATAGTGTGTATAGGGCTCATATTATGTGCGTGTGTGTGTGTAGGCTGAACTAAATAGTAATTATTCAAACTTCGATGACGCATGAAACACAAAATGAAAAGACTTGACTTGATAATATAGTAATAAGTTTATTTCACTTGATACTTTATTAATGAATAAAAAAATAAAAAAAAAAAAAATAAAAAAACTACTTAAAAATTATTCTAGTATTTCATTTAAATTGCATTCAATTGAACTTAACCTAAGTTTAAGTAAAACATGATGTTAATTGAATCAATTTTTATGAATTAAAAATGATTAAATATGATTGATAATTGACATAGGTACGTACATCAGTAAATTATATTAAGGAGACTTCATTAAAGCTTATTTCAGAATCAATATAAATGCAATTGCAATACTTCAGAAGAAAGGATTCAAGGAAATTTTGATGACTGTCCGACTGAAATACTATTTCAACTTACTTATGCAAATATAATACAGTACTTAATTAATATACATACTGTGAACCCAAAAAATATTCGTACACTCTTGAAAAAATGAGCATTTTTGATCCTGTTATGGTTTTTGCCCAAATTTTTTTTTTTTTTTTTTTAGTATAATCTAAAAGTACCGTTATTCTACTTCTATTCGAAATATTCCAAAAAAAAATGCAGAACAGGCAAATTTACACCAAATAATTATTCATACATATGTGGGTAATGGTAATGTTTTTCCAAAAATAATTGAAATCCGCTTATCTGTTTTAACCCATTTCATTGAACATGCATTCACATCAGTAATTCCTGGCATTTGGCGTCGTTGTTATGTCATATTCAAGTTGTAGTGTATTGGATTTGGACAACATGTATCGGAATGCCTTAAATATTAATAGCACGAGAAGAGCGAGCGTCAAAAAGTAACTTCTGTGATTTAAAAGCCGAAAATTTCGACCACAACAATACACAATGCAACTGCAATAATGTGCATAAAAAGAAATTACCATCCAAGCTGTACGCAACTGCTTGCAAGCAGTTGGTTATCATGGCAGGATTGAGCGGTGCAAACCAATAAAAGAAGACTTAGGACTTGGCAAAACAATAGTAAGTGAACCAGATTATTTTTGGGAAAATGTGTTATTCAATGATGAATCGATAACCAATGTTTTTCCACCGGATAGCCATCCAAAAGCTTGTGCGAAAGGTTCTTAAGGAAATAAATGTGAAAAATATTATACCAACAGTTAAACGTGTAGGTGGCATTGTGATGATTTGTCTGTGTCTGCAGCTGCTAAATGAAGTTCAAAGTACCGATAGGATGGATAAACTAATCTATTTGGATATTTTAAAGAATAATGTACATACAAATGCCACGAAACTTGGGCTTGACAGTCGGAATTTCTTGTCCCAACAAGACTATTGCAAGCAACTGAACATGACACCCCAGTCACCATATTGGATTTACTGGAAAAAAGAATAAGAAAAAACTTACTGACATCGAAAGAGTCATTGAAAGTAGCCATAAGTCATGAAAGGGAGAAAATATCAGTTAATGACATAGATGTCTTGGTTAAAATTATGTGTCGTCGCTTGGACGCTCTTACTTAAGCCACATGTGATCCGACAAAGTATTAAAAATATTTTTTTTTTATAATTTACAACAATTCTAGACACTGAAACATGTGAATTTGGTTTGGTGTAAAATTGTGCATTATTTTAATTTTTTTTAAGTTTTTTCAAAACCACAAAGAAAAAGAATTATGGGTTTCTTAAGTTAAAAATAATGAAGAATACAGTTCAATTTTATTATTAAAAATACTTTCGTTCACTTATGTTAAGACTGTGCCAAATTCCAAGTGTTTACACTTTCAAATTGAAGGTGTTCCAATAATTATTTGGTTGTGTGAATGTACTTATCATGTAACAAAGATATACAGTGGTGTATAAAAATGAGACACATTTTGGCTTATACATAGGAGGGTATTAAATTATGAGAAACCAGAAAGAATGTTATCTTTGACTATGCCAAAGTTGTAATAATCTTCACACGTCTACGCTGCTGGGATTGATTACAAAGAAATATTACAAAATTGATTTTATTACTGTTTAGATTAAAGTCAGTATACTTATTTCAGTCCGCAATATTTGTATGAAAGCTAAGGGATCCTAGGATTTTAAAATTTACATGTTTCATGAATATTAGTCAGACACTTTTTGTATTAAAATTCAGTGTGACAACATAAAAAATAACCACTTTTACTTATCTTATTTACAGACTTCGAATTACTGAAATTGATTAGTCCCAATTTTAATCTATATATACATATTCAAAGAACCAAAGACAAAAACAATAAAAAAATTCGAGAAATATAATATCTTAAATAATTAGACAATAAAGGATAAGTTTGTTCCTTAGTAAATAATTTAGTTGCATCACAAAAAAATTGAGGAATTCCAACAATTCGAATATATATAAAATTATAAACGCTTTTCTGTATGTGCAAGCTTAACTCAGAAACGGCTTAACTGATTTAAATGTCATTTCCACTGGTGTATTGTGGTAAGCTTCCTGTTGAATATAACGTTTATTTCATTCCAATCGGTTCACAAACAAAAAAGTTAAGTAAATTAAAATAACGCACCCTGGACGATTTTGCTGAAACTTTTTTTAGCATAGATTTCTTGTTTTGGAGCGAGGCGTAGCAGCGCAAGCCAGGACAGCTGGTATGAAATATAACATTTCTTCATTTTCATTTTCGGTAGTGATTTTATGTAATTCATTTATTTCTTTAGAAATTGAACAAGTATTTATCTAAATAGAATATTTGAAAAGGACACTTGTATCTGTGTCTGTTTGGAGTTCTCTATACATGTGCGTGTATGTAGGGGAAAACTATTTAATTGGAAAATCTAATCATTGGGTAGAGTTGGTTATCACAATTAATTCACAATGGTGACAATATTGACATTACGCGGTTTACGTTACTCAATTGTCGAATAAGTTTATACCAACACATATATCTAGTTTTTTGCTAGATGTGCCCCACATCGCTTTGTTGTGCCTCAGGCTACATCAAGCCTATTAAACATATGGACTTTGGTGTGGAAATTGAAAAACAAGAGAAAACAAAAACGAATATCTCAGCGTAATTTCAAACTTTTTAAGCAAAATGAAACAAATTTTTTGCGTCGTTTTATAACTATGAATGAAACTTGGATCGCAAACTGAAACAATAATATTGGGCTGAAGCTGCTTATTCAGCTTCGAAACATTTGAAGTCAGAGCGATCATCAAAAAAGTTTATGCCATCAGTTTTTTTGGGAAGCAAAAGGTATTTTGTTGATTGATTATCTTGGAAAAGATAAACAAATTTAACGTGATGTCCAGTTTTTGAGACTCAATATCACGGTGCCAAGCACAGGATTGATAAACATCCATCAATAAACCCTTGGATATCATAAGTTATATTCGCAGGTACCAATTCGAGATATACTAGTGTGTTTAGCATGACTCCCCCTTGGTGAGGGTTTGATTCTACCTAAGACCTCATTGCTGTCCAGCTCAGCATTTGGTTGTATAACGCAACTCCACGTCGAGCTAGCATGGGAACTCAACATGCGATTTGGTTATAAACTACAGCCACTACGATACTCCCCCAAGGGGGCCGTACCCAATGATCAGCACGGAAACATAACAACAACAAACCGTTCACCCAAAACACAATACATGCATTCGTATAATGTAATCTCAAAATTCAACATCTTCTACAACGGATTCTGACTTCTTCGACATTTGATTCATCAGTACATAATGGAATGGTTGGTTCGATTGACATCAAAACAATGCATCTATAATACGTCTGCTTCAACATTCTCTCCGCTGAATAATGTGAATAATACATTATCATAATTCACCCGTACGTAGGCACTACTAACTCAAATCACACCACACAACTCGGTTGGTGGCCCATTTCAGATAATAGACTCTGGCAAGTCTCTTTTCCGTAGGTACTACCAATTTGAACATCGCGAAGTAACAATATGTTCATGGGTTGGTGTCCCATTATACCTTCCGAGCACATATAAACTTCCATTCAGTACATGGAAGAGGAAACGAACCAGTACATGAAAGTCAATTTGTTTAACGTGACTACCTGTCGTAGAGACCTAATAGCACGGTGCCGAGCACAAGGATTGAATAACGTCAATCAACGCCCCCTTGAATATATATCCGCAGGTGCCAAATACTTATTTTGGTCATATGACTCACCCTTGGCCTGTGGCGAGGCCTACCTAAACCTCTGCTGCTCTATGGGTCACAGCACCGGGTTGTATAACGCAACTCCACGTCGAGCCGGCAAGCAAACTCTGCCCGCATATGGGTAACAACCACAGCCACCACGATACTCCCATAAAGGGGCCGTCTCCGCTGGTCAGGACG
>JBANCV010001729.1:0-12718 GCA_037040105.1 Amiota albilabris
CTCCAGACAAGCCGTCGCATGTTATTCTTGTTGTTAGAGAGTGAGTCAACATTTCAGTAGAACATTGTGTTAGCATTCGGTCATTCCTTTATAAAATATTTAAAAAAATCGTTTGACCTTATACCCCTGAAACGCACTATATGTACATATATGTGCATTTCATAAAAAATGTTGTTTTCTCGTATTCCTAGAAGATTTCATTTGTTTTTTGTTTTATTTGTATTGATGTACTAGATGTCCCGTCACCTGTTCTTTATTGCACCTTCGGTTCAAAATCACATGTATTTGTGAAGAGAACAAAAATACAACAACAAAACACTCTTTGGATCTTTTTCCGTTCTCAATGAACATGATATATAGAAATAAGAGAACGAAGAGCGCAATACTTTTGTATGTACTCAGAGAGGGTAAAATACATCAATAACAAAAACAACGCAAAATTCAAAAAGAAGCTGGAACTAGTTTTCATGATGACACTTGCCGAAAAATGCAAACTAATTAATAAATAAATTTAGAGTTTTTAAATTTGTTATTGAAAATTTACCATTACAAACTAAGATCCATTAATGTCTTAAAAGAATCAGGGATTCAGAAATTATGTTTACTGCTTTTTCTAGAACTCAATCAATAATTAATTATATCATAATAATTTAACCATTGAGCTACTACGCCATTTTTAATTGAAATATGTAATAGCAAGAGTTGAAAACCGATCATAGTATTCCGCAGATATATTTTAATAATTTTTATCCTCGAAAATCTGCAGACGCAACTGCAACTGCTACAAGAGCCGTGGCTATAATTCTCAGAACAACTTCGATAGTAGAACACACTCCAGTTAATTTCTTGTTTTTCTTTTTTATATTTCAGCACCGAAATAATATCATCATTTCCTTAATATACTCGAATAAACATAAGCTGTTCTTCATACAATACATGTCCATCATTATCAGATGTGTCTCATACCGTTAGAGTTAATTGCAAGTTACTGCATTGGTTTAAAATTCACAGTCAGTCACGTGTGCTCTCATGATGCTTAAGAACCTCAAATCTAGGTTTGCAACTTGCGCCGTCAATGACATGAAAATAGTTTATTTTAAAAACATTTTCCGCAGATAAAGCAGGATAGTGTCTACCCCTTCGAAATCAATATTTCTTCTCACACGACTCTTTCGACTTTAAATGGAAAATAGTATGTATTGTAGATACAGTCGAAACGTCACTTAAATGGAGAAAAGAAAATCATTGTGTGGCTAACAAGGTAAAACAACCAAAGTTAAGTATTTTCAACGTTTCAGAGAGTTTAATGTTAAATTGAGTGACGTTATAAAGAGTTTCGACAGTGCTTCGATTCCTATAGAATGACTTTCACTAACCAAGGGACAATCTGTCGTATTTCTGCTAAATCCTTCAAAGCATCCCATATATCGCTTAGTTGATATATAACGGTCTTACCGATTCTACACTACATTCCCATCTTCGAAAAATAGTTTTAGCAATAAATATTTAAGATGTGATTTTAAAATAGCCACCTCTGACTCAAGGCGGCAAACATAGTCTACAATCTCTCCTTTGTCTCCTAAAATCAGATTCTAGTTGTGACTTCCACCACGTAAAAAAAAGCAACTGGATTAATATTAAGTAAACGTTTCTGGGCATCACTTTTTGTTCAATCCATATGCTTTGCCATGGTATACCCAGCAGTTCTAGCTCTATAAGAATGTAACATGTAACTAACCAATAAACTGTTCTTCGATGTTAGCTAGGGTTCTATGAGCATATCTTATAATTATTGAAAGAAATTCAAAACGAGAAACATCTCGCGTGCAGTCAAGAATAATAGAATAATTATAACATTTATTATTTAGTCAACAATTTTAGCAAGAGTGCGCAAGTGGTGTGACCTTTTATAATGCGCGGCATAAGGCGCGAAATGCAAATAAAGCTTAGAGCTTAATATTTTTCTCCTTCGATTGTTGCACAAGGCCCTGGGCGGTTGCCCTGCTTGCCATCCCCAAAGGCCGCCATTGATCCCTATACGACAAAGATCCCTTTTCTTCTCTGCTGCGTGTACTCTTTGATTATTGCTCTTGCAATTCAGGAACAATTCCTTTTTTTTGCCTTTCGTGGCTTAAATTCGAATCCTAATTTTCGTTTGCAATCTTACTCTGATAGGCTTCTTCTTATCAGTATTCCATCTTTGTTGCATCGAAGAATAGCTCTAGGGAGCTGGACCCATTGATTCTTTAGTCGCTCTACTAGAAACTTCGTCCCTTTAGCTTTGAATAGATCCACAACTATCTTTGCCCTAAAGAATCCTTTCCGAGTTTTATGTACTTTTTATAATAAGTTCCACCACGTCCTCTGGCCTGAGATCTCGCATTCTGCTCTTAATATCATCCTCCATCGCTGCCTTCACAAATCTTGACTACCTATTTTTTGTCTCTGACTACTCATGGCTGTGAGAAGGGGCATAGTTTGCTATTAAACAAATAAATTACTTGAACATCAAATGAACAAAGAATGCATTCATGTAGACCTCTATTGAATACTAATTGGTCTATGTTAAATGAATATTGGGAGTTAGCATTATACACATTTATGTTATTATTGTAGTTGAAATACTTAGACATTTCAGATATATTTATGTTCTTGTAAGTGAGTGTGTCTATATTTATAATATGTATTGTAGTTTGATGCATATCTTTGTTAATGTCAGGTTTCTTTGTCCTCTCTTTACCTATTTTACTCTCCTTATCAGTACATGTATTTATTGCATTAACAGTTGTGGTTTTAAGAATGTGTTTGCATAAGAGTTTCTCTGAATTTGACATTTTGTGGTTACATTTTTACTTGACAATTAATAAGAATACATTTACATAATATATCCCTACAGCTTGTGCTCTATACTCCATTATTGGGAAGATGGAAATTTCCAAGTAAATATTATAAAATTTTCTCAGACCGGTAAATATAAGTTGAAAGGACTGATAAGCAATTGCCAATAGTGCCAACAATTTTGTTTAGAGATAAAATTATGGAAAATATTACTTTACTAAATGAATTTACCAATTGAGATAGAGTGCCAGTTGACTACTAAGTTAAACACAATAGTATAGTAGATTATTTTTAGAACACAGTAGAGCGAAGATGATATATAAAAATAAGCAATTTGACAATTGTACATTGACAGTGTTATCGAACTGTCTTGAATGTTTTCAAAGAAAAAAAAGTTGTGGTCATATTTGGCAATAGCACCACCTGATAGGCCAAGCCCAACAACTTTACGGAAACCCAATCAGCTATTAATGAGATGGATAGGGCTTACAACAATAATCAGGTATTTATTTAAATGATCTAAGTAATACTTTGGGGGAAGATCCTTTCTCTCATTCCGCATTTAAAGGATCTCTAGACCACCTGCCACTATATTAATTTGATCAGTTCTTATCAAATCTAATATGAAGCAATAATTCGTTATTTCCCTTATGATAAAATGGGTTTTAAACTTAAAGGAAAAACTGTATTTTTTAGGAAAGTTCTGAATTTATTTAAAGAAAATTCATTTAATTATAAAAATAGTTTCTTCGACCATTTTTTACTGAAAACCAATATCTTTCGTTTCACTATGTGAATAGGAGACTCGAGAAAAAGAGATTGAATTGGATTTTAAAAAAGTAAGAAAAACCCTGTCATTTGGTTAAAATGCTTAAAATTCGTTTGCTTTTGGGGGGAATTTATTTTATTTTATATTTTTTCTGCTTGCAAAAAGCACATGCAAGGAGAGCGTTAAAATGTCAGTTTGATGTCAGTGTAACCGCAGTTTGAGTAAAATAAATGAACTTTCCAGCTCTTCAGCTTTTCGGTTCAATTGATGAGCAGCAGCAGTAGCAGTAGCAACCACTTGATGGTGTTGATGATGCTGATGCTGATGCTGATGATGATAATGAGAATAAGAATGACGATGACGGCATCATTCCATAGCGTTTGACATTTTGGCACTTCTTCTTCAACTTTAAGTCTTCTATACCTTGTATCATGTTTTCCTTCATTTTCTTTCCTTCGCTCACTTCAGTTCATCCTTCTTCCTAGCCATAATTATTTTGCTCCATTCCTTCCAGCAGTCTTGGTTTATTCGTTGAGTTACTTACGTAATTCAGTTGCAAACCACATTAAGCTTACTTTGCTAATTGCGAACGACATGCAACACGCCATGTTGCGTTTTGCTCTATGTGTTCATGTGTGTATATATATGTACTTTGGATCGTTCTGTCGATCAAAGTTGCTCGTATCACATATGAAAACATGTACGAGTATGTGTGTCGCATATGAGTGTGTGTATCTCACTTTACTGAAGCTACTCCTGCTTTCTGTGGAGCAAGACAAGGCAAGCCAAATGAAACCAAACCAAACTGAACCAAACCAAACTGAACCGAACCGTACTGAACTGAGCTAAGTAAAGTAAAGTCAAGTCAAGTCACAGTCTCAGGCATAGCAGCCAGTCATTTTAATTAATTTGTCACAGTCGTGGTAACACACAAAAATTTATTATACTCCAATGTTGTCGTTCACGTCGTCATCGTTACCGTTGCCGTGGACGATGTTCTTGCTGTCTTCAAACTTCAATTCAGATTACGATTCATTCACAAACTGGGTCTTCGAATCGAAACCGACCCTCAAATCATCTCTCCTTTCTAGAGTGTGTTAAGTTTTTCTTAAGACTTCAATTTACTATTGTCGTTGTTAGTATTTAACGCAAATTGCTTAAAATTAAGGTACGACGAAGGAAAGAGTTACTGCTTAAGTCCTGCAACCAAATCGAACCTCAGTTTTCCTCCTGCTCCACTGTCACCAAAATCAGAATTCAACGTGGGAATAAAACTTTTGATTGCAAAAACCAAGCCAAACCAAACGAAACTAAAACAAATTTAACCAAATCGATAAAGAGGACTCACTTAGAATTTGATTAAACAGGTCACTATCATATGCATATGTCTGAAAGTTTTCTAATCGGGTACGTGTACATATGTGTACATACATGGGGATGAGGGTCTGGGCATGAGACCACTTCATTTCATTATTGAATACATATATGAAGTGAAAATGATCGCAATGTCAACAACTTACTATTGACAGGACATACAAAATAAAGAAAAAAATTATATGCATATGTACAGGGGAAAACAGAAGAGCTGCAGGGAATCACGAATTTGAAGGAATGAGGGATAAAAAGTGTTAACAAGCTTTTTTTTTTTCATGAACGCTTCCTGTCACGCTAAGTCAGCAAAAAATTGGACAGAAGAAAAAAACACTATAGAACATAAAGTAAGAATATACTTCTTTTGGCTTATCTAACATTCATCTCCGTTCCCATTTTAAATCCTGAGGGACACAAAGTTGTTGTTGTGCAGATTTGGTTTTAAAACAAAGTATATAATGAAAAGATACCTAAAGAAAGGGAGTGTATAGAAAGGAAAATGTAGAGTAGCGCATATTATTGTATTAATGACTAACAATCGATGATGATTAAGATAATGCTTACATTGGATTCAAGTTAAAATTTTTAAAGTTGAAGGCGTTTCAATAGATTAATAAAGGAAAGAATTTCGTCTTAATTTATTTCCCCTTTTCGTATTTTGTTTCTATAAATTAAAACCAACCACATAATAGAAACATACAAAGCTCTTTTAAAATGCATATAAAGTAAATAAATAAATAGAAAAAATACAAAAATAGAGACAACAAGAAAAGAAATTTAAATAGAAAGCAATAAAATTGAATTAGTTTTTGTTACTTTTCCTTATTGGGTTTAACGTTTAAAACAATTTCAATAAAACACTACAATAAATATATAATAGTAAACAACAAAAGAACCTTAACTCGGTTCCATCGATTCTTACATACCTTTCAAATACATTACAATGACTCGAATTGTTCAGGAAAAGTTGCAAATATCCGATGTGAATTAGATAGAATTCATATTCTTTCGGCTATTAATCTTAAAATTAGCCACAGCTCATGTTCAAGTCTACATAGAATGCGAGTATCAAAATTTCAGCTCAGTTACTCAAAAACTGAGAAACTAGTCTCCAAAGTAACAGAATGTGTATATTCTCTCCCGAATTCTTGTGATCATTCCTATATTAATCATACGTATACATCATTTGATGAACTCATTTACTTGCCGAGTAAGTTGAATTTCCGGTTCATGTGGCAGATAGCTTCAGTTTGATCAGTTTGTCGAGACTATAGCATATCTGAGCTCAATCAATACTGGGATATACCATATTATGTATTTTGTTTTAAGAAGTATCTCCATATCACACTAATTATTTCAATAAAAAATGCATTGCAAACACTACGACAAGATGATAATTTTCTATGTAATTTATACTTTATGCAAAAGATATAAAAATTGGCTGTCTAAAGGGACTAAAGAAGAAAGGGGCAAGAAAAATAAAGACAAAAAGAGGCCAAGTGGTAACTAAACTGAGGAAATAAAAAGTTTGATGTAAGAGGAAAGGAAGAGATTTTAAAGTTTTGCAGTAGTTGCTTACGAATTCATTCTTTGTAATAAAATAAAAGAATATTCTTTGTAAATAGTTCATATATATATATGTATGTATGTACTTGCATTATTAAATTTTAGTTATTTGTGTGAATTGAGTTCGGTTCGGTTCAGTTCGATTTGATTGTACTTCATAAGAAATGAATGAATTAATGCAATTTACCTATATAAATAGTTATTGTTGTTAAGATAGAAATGAATTATAATAACAAAACAATATCAAAAGCAATAGAAACAGAAACAAAAACAAAAATTTCAAATACAATAGGAAGGGTTAATTCAATTTACTGTATAATGTTAAATTTGAAATTAAAAATGCAATATTATTATAAGTATATCATATGTGCATTATTGGCATGCCTATTATTCTGGAAAATCGTTTATCTTTTTTGAAAAAGTGCTTCAAATTTAACTTCAATTCATTCATCTTCTTACCCTCAATAGTTTTCGAGACATGGAAAGTTTTATTATTTGCTACTCTTAAGACTTAAGAGCTTTCTTATATCCTTAAAATATCAAGATGATAAGATGTTCATAAATCCTAGAGCATTTAATTACTTTTATCTTTTTTTCATATGAAATATAATATTGTAATAATTATACATACAAAAATAATAATTATGCATATATTTTAAAATTAATTTCCATTTCTTAAAAAAGAAATTTTACCGTTTTTTTTTTTGACAAATAGTCCAGCAATAATCAGGTAATATTGAAAATTTCCACTTGCCCTGATATCGTTTTTCCATGTTAATGATGACGATGGGGTGGAAGCGCTCCCCATGATCATGGCTAATTGACCCATAGTGATGCGATAATTGTCTCAGGCTTCTTTTTCATTACCTTCCAAGTCAAAGTGATCACCTTATATGGAATTTCTGGCGTAGGTATTGAAAAACAGCTCTTTTTTTGTTCATTGCTTTTCAATTTCCAAAATTTTTCATAAGCCCTAGTTTTATCTGCAGTGCTGGAAGTAATGTGGGGTAACTTAAGAGTCATTTTGATGAAAATGAATTTCACTTATCAATGCATTTTCAATATGAATAGAGAAGCTGAAATTAGCTATATTTATTTTTGATATATTTCTTTGTAGTCCTGTATGATTGAGAGCTTCTTAAAAAGACAATATTATTAATTCTGTTATTGTTACTTTTATGTTGTAAGATGCAGTTGAATGAAATTCGTTTTGTTGCACTTATTCACTAATATAAATTACATAGTGTGCATAGAACCATTTACCAAAAACTGCTGATCTCATGTTTATAGACGGCTCCTTATATTTCCATATACTAATTATATTGTATAGTAACATTCTCATTTGTCAATTATGTATTTCTTTTGAGCCATTGACTATATAAAGAAAATTATTGAAAATTAACTGATCACTGTGGCTGGGAGTATCAATTTGGTTTACTCCTAAGGTCAAATATCCAATACAGGTATTTGATTTATGTACCATAAAAACTTTTGTAATTGTTAAGACGTGCAAACTTCAAATAATTAATTCTTTTGAAACTGAATCTGGTTGGTTCAGCGGGTGATCTTTATGGGAATTTCTTGACCATTTTTCGAGGTCTGTCAGAAGAACATTTATCGAGTTAAACATATGTTGTCGTTCTTCTTTTAAATTAATACCGAATTAAGACTAGTGGATATACCGCAAACACTAAAATGACATACAGTAAGTTTAGATTGCTTGATTTGATTAAGTTTAACGCGAGACAATAGTTTGCAATATGACGACTTTTTAGTTCACACAGAAACTTATTATTGTGACTCTCTAAAGAGGTTCGAATGTAATATGTATATTGCAGATGATACTATAAAAATACTAAATACCTAAGTAGTCGATTTTTTTTTAGTTCTTTGGAAAACTGTTTTTTATAATCGATTTAATTTCAATATTCACAAATCCATTATCAAATTCGAGATATTTTCTAAAAAATTAAATTTCTGTGACATTATTAAATTTTTTCGATTCTAAACAAATTAATGAGCTACAGGATGACATTTTTAGGAACCAAATCATCAAACTGCATGAGGTTGTAGATCGGCACAATGATATGAAGGACTTGCTCCTATACCGTCGGTGGGTGTGCTTTTTGGCACAAGCAAATGAATCAGAAAATTACATAAGGAACTATCTATTGACACTAATCTATGATCAACTAACTGCTAATGGTAATTTAGATAAGCCATTCACAGATGTATCTAATTTAAATGAAAATTGGTCATTGGGAGGCATTATGGCCTCATTATGTAATAATTTTGAAAAAGATACACGTGAGAGACGACAACAAGATACGATAATACTTAGTGATTGTGGAGATGGAATAGTTTCCATACGTCAGTATAACTTGGATAAAGTTTTCAATACTGTAAGTCATATGAAAACAGAATATGATTTACTACAAAACGAATTTAATGTTTTGGAGCAGCAAATCACGAAAATGTATAGAGGAGCACAATGTAAATCAATCAAGCTACCACGTATTGGCCATCAATTGACTCATTCATCTAAAGTACCAGTCAACAATAAAAATCGCCAAGAGCAATCGTTGAGTCCAAAATTTGATGATGTTGGTGGATGTGGGCATACTAATTTCAAGAAGTAAACTGAAACTATTTCGGTATTTCAATGATATTGCTAAGTCTGCGAGCAATCAAATTGAAGTCATATGGGAAAAAAGTTGTAAAATGTTGTAATTCCTTCTTACCATCAACGGCAATGAACACTAAATTTTTCTTATAAATAAACTGTTTTATTGTACCTTTGATTTGCAACTTCAAGTTTTTTTTTTATATTTTTACACAGCAACAAATTTTTGAATACATATATATACTTAGTAAGAAGCCGCCGCGGTTTTTTGGTTCACTTTAGACCACAAATTTTCCTTATTCAAAATGAATTTCAATCAAGTACATATTGGCCATTATTATCTATGACCTGTTGCCATTTTCAGGGTAGCTTCATAATTCATTCGTTGTACAACTTCTGTGGTTTATCAGCGAAAAAATTGGCCAAGTGATCTTCAGCAGCTCTTTGGTTGGCCAATTTATTACCATCAAAATTTTCCAACCAAACTCCGTCAATTTGTTCCGGGTCAACAAACATGTGTATGGCCTAGCATTGTCATGATGGCCAATTCTGTTCGGTCCTTCTTGATTTCGTCATTCAAACGGAATTGTGGACAGTTGAGGACCGCATTGACCGTTTCGCCACGTTCTAGTAGCTCATAATAGACAATTCTCTTCCAATCGTACCAAACACTCAACATAACTTTGATTGCCGCCAAACCAGGCTTTGAAGTCGTTTGTGGAAGATCATCTGTCTTTGACCATGATTTGAATATGCTATTTGATCTTGTTGGAGATAAGCATAACTTCACATCATCAGCGTACATCAAAACGATAAAGGACTGCCTACAAATATTAGGTAAGGCAGAGGTATTTAGAGATAAGTGAAATAGTTTGGAGACTGGTTCATGCAAAGCATCTGTGCACCGCTTTAAAATATAACTAGGTACATCGTCTAGCCTTATTCACACAACTAGCTCGTAATGGTGCGACATTTAGCAGTAAATGCTTTATTATTGGGCTTCGGAATGCAACAATGCATCTTTATAGAGAAAAATATGAGAACATTTTTTTGAGATCTGAAAATTAAGATATAAGTAAAACAACCAATTTTTATCAGTGTAAACGAGATATCACATTGAAACAGTACAAATGGGAGTAGAAAGCGTACAACAACTCGGAAGCACTTGACTATAATCGCAACAACAATGCAACAGCGCAAAGAAAGAAAACCAGAAACGGTGATATGTAATTTATGATAAACAGGAATAACAAAAACAAAAATGCACTGTCGCTACAATTAAAAAGAAAAATATATATATATATATATAGAAATATTTAATATGCAAATTAACCTGGTAAAAATGTAAATTTTACATATTCTAAATATTGTAATACTGTATTAGTACCTATAACTGGCATGTTAAATCGGTTAAATTGAAGGATGAGCAGTATTTCACTGATGGTTATTCGGTCAATTAAATTTTTTTCCGGTAATTCATGTGGCACCCAAACATCGAGCTTCTTTGAATATGATTCCAAACTGTCATATGGTTGATGTTCCGTTTTGGTCTTGCCCCTTCAGTCCCAAAATTTCATCAACTTTTCCTATGACAAGCTAACCAGTGCGATTTGCATGTTTTACATCGAAGTTTCCGGAATGGAATCTAGCTAACTACTCCTTGATCCAGCGTTCGTTCATAGCATTCTCACCATAAACTGCACAAATTTTTCGGCATGTGCCGCGGAGACTTTCTACATGACCCAATTTTATGTGATTGCATCAATTTACAATCAATCAAATTTATAACTGCATTCAGAAAGAAGAGTATCTTTGGCTACTCTGAAGCTGTAATACTCTTCACGCATCACCTAGAACACGTTTTTGCCTACGCTCCTGTGATTGAAATTGATAGTACAAAATCAAAAAAGTTTGTCTAATAAGAACATGAATTTTAATTTGGGTATGTATTGCAGGTACCCCTCCTAGAAGTTCTATTCAGCTGATTCTCTTTAGCTCAAAAACTGTGAGTTTCGTCGCACTGATCTCCGATGTCTCCATCTGTCTGTTACAAAATTCATGACTAACTACGTGAAGAGTATTATTATTTATTTATTCCACAATAAATAATAGACATTTTTTTTTTTATTGCTAAATTCTACTTTCTTTTTTAAATTCAAGACTAATATAAAAAACGTTGTTTTTCTCGAGCACGAATTTGTCGAGTCTACAGTAGAGCAAAATTGAGTAAATGCAGCTTAATGTGGTTCTATATTCATTAACCCTCTCATCTTATTTTTCGCTACAGTGGCTTTCGGAATCATTTGATTATGAACCAAAGGATACCTGGTATTCTTTTCATAGTTTTCTATTTAGCTATTTGACTTGCACAAGCCAAAATATGGAAAATGCAACTATTTATTAATAACAATAACAACGTTTTCACTAGCACTGAGCGCAGTGTGTATATACTCAATACATTAATAATCCCCCACTAGACAATATGCATTCATTGATATGTGCACCAACAACATATGAATATGAGCACCATTCGAATTCGTTTCTAAAAAATACACCATACTCTAGTAATCGTTGTATTCATTTTCAGAGCAAATCCATTCATTATTGTATTGAAGGTACCAGATTGTTGGAGATGTTCATATGATAAAATAACATTGATTTAAAATTGCGAAATAATAACTTATCCTTCGTTTTTTTGTTTCATTTGGATCTGATATAATTGCAGTTGTACTACCTGAATACTTACTAATGAGGCCAAATTTATTCAATTCGATTGAATTACAACTAATTTTCCTTTTAGTACCAAGTTATACCAGATTCGTGGAGATTTTCTTATGATAAAACAACATTGATTTGAAATTCCCAAATTATAATTTACCCGTCTTTTTTTGTTTCATTTTTATTTAATATAATTGCAGTTGTACTACCTGAATACTTGCTAATGAATCCAAATTTCTTCAATTCGATTGAATTACAATGAATTTTCCTTTTAATACCAGATTTTTGTAGATTTTCATATGATAAAACAACATTGATTTGAAATTCCGAAATTATAATTTTCCCATCTTTTTTTGTTTCATTTTTATCTAATATAATTGCAGATGTACTACCTAAATACTTACTAATGAGGCCAAATTTATTCAATTCGATTGAATTACAACTAATTTTCCTTTTAGTACCAAGTTATACCAGATGCGTGGAGATTTTCTTATGATAAAACAACTTTGATTTGAAACTCCCAAATTATAATTTACCCGTCTTTTTTTGTTTCATTTTAATATGATATAATTGCAGTTGTACTACCTGAATACCTACTAAAGAGGCCAAATTTATTCAATTCGATTGAATTACAACTAATTTTCCTTTTAGTACCAAGTTATACCAGATTCGTGCAGATTTTCTTATGATAAAACAACATTGATTTGAAATTCCAAAATTATAACTTACCCTTCTTATTTTTGTTACATTTTTATCTAATATAATTGCAGTTGTACTACCTGAATACTTGCTAATGAATCCAAATTTCTTCAATTCGATTGAATTACAATGAA